>BMAU01014158.1:1220000-1272500 GCA_019973935.1 Trichonephila clavipes
ACTTAAAGATACAAAAGAAATTGACCTCAATTTCCCAATGATAGCTTCAATATCTTTTATCAAAGAATTAAATTTTACTTTAAAAAAATGTATGCCAATTATATTTACATGTAATTTTTCAAGTAATAAAAATAATTAAATATGTATCCAGACTTTCACGTATAGGGAGTATTTAATTAAAATAAAAAAAAGTTAGCAGAAAAAGGCGAGGAAAAAAAGAATCAAGCACTGAGACGTATAATATTGCCTCAGAACGAACCATTGATATAATGATGCTTGATGTAGTGATAGTGTCTAAGAAATTCCAGTTGATGTGTTTCAGTTAAATTAAAATCATTATCATAAATTACTTTTGATCATCCATGTAACACTAAAAAACTCATTCAGCTAATCTTTAAATATGTATCGTTAAGAGAGCTTAAATCCCACAAACAGGGCTCCCAAACTTTTCCCAATATTGACCCCTTTTAAAAAATAATTGTCTTCATACACCCTCTCATAATTTTCTTTACAACATGCAGCACATAATATAATCAAAAAATGCTAATAATTTCCCCACAAAAAAACTTAGAAATAGTTGTTTAACTAAGAATATAAACAGGAAATACAGAGAAAAAAGTGGTTTATTAGATTTATGTTTTATTTTTTATACTATGACCAACCTTTATTATCCTCTAACAATTATAATCCTTAAAAATTAAATAAAATTTTAAAACGGAAATAGTTGTTATAAATCTCCTGTACACCTCTAGAATATATGGACTATGTATATAAAGAGTGTTTTTTTTAGAGGTATAGAACTTTAAATTGCAATAAAACAACGATGTATTATTCGATTGACATGAATTTTTTTTTTATTCGAAAGATAATCTAGTGGCATTACATTTTAAATATGATTTCTGGCATAGGACTGCCACGGCTGGCTCGGATGTAGTCCAATCTGGACGTCCAATTTTCGATGACTTTTTCCAACATTTGTGGCCGTATATCGGCAATAACACGGCGAATGTTGTCTTCCAAATGGTCAAGTATTTGTGGCTTATCCGCATAGACCAATGACTTTACATAGTCCCACAGAAAATAGTCTAGCGGTGTTAAATCACAAGATCTTGGAGGCCAATTCACAGGTTCCAAACGTGAAATTAGGCGGTCACCAAAAGTGTCTTTCAATAAATCGATTGTGGCACGAGCTGTGTGACATGTTGCGCTACCTTGTTGGAACCACAGCTCCTGGACATCATGATTGTTCAATTCAGGAATGAAAAAGTTAGTAATCATGGCTCTATACCGATCACCATTGACTGTAGCGTTGTGGCCTTCATCGTTTTTGAAGAAGTACGGATCAATGATTCCACCAGCCCATAAAGCGCACCAAACAGTCAGTTTTTCTAGATGTAACGGTGTTTCGACATACACTTGTGGATTAGCTTCACTCCAAATGCGGCAGTTTGTTTGTTGACGTAGCCATTCAACCAGAAGTGCGCTTCATCGCTAAACAAAATTCGCTTATGAAAATCGGGAACAACGGCAATCTCGTTTTGGGCCCATTCGACGAATCTACGCCTTGCTTGATCATATTTAAAAAGTAATGCCACAAGATTATCTTTCGAATAAAAAAATTCATGTCAATCGAATAATACATCGCTGTTTTATTGCAATTTAAAGTTCTATACTTCTAAAAACACACTTTTATATTATATATATATATATATATATATATATATATATATATATATATATATATATATATATATATATGTATGTATAATGGGGAATAAACCTTTTCAGCCCCCTTAAATATACTTGAAACTTATATTATATTAAATTAATAAAATAAAAATTCATTTATAGAGGCTCAAGCACAGAAACAAAATTGAAGGAATTATGGGGCTTATTGTATCCTAAGCGATAGTAATAGAAAACATTATAGCTCATAACTAGAGATAAAATTAAAAATTGGTTATATTCTTTGTACACTACAGCTTTTCGGTAAATTTTTAATTTCTGTTTTCAATTTACAGCGAACAACTGTAGAGTAATAAAACAACATTTCTTGATTTCTATCCAAGGAATTAATTATTTATATAAAACTAGGGTTTTGAGGCTTATTATAAACGCTGTTTCATAAAACAATTTATTGAATCCTGAATACGTGAAAGCGTTGTGTTTTTGTATGACTCGAAATTTGTCTCTCAAATTTATTTTTTTAGTCCAAATATCTCAACATTTGTATTATGTCTAATTACATACATGTAGAACGAAACATTTGAAACAAAGATAACTGGTTTTATAATTTCGTATTGGATTATAATTTAGGTGTGTGCAAAAAAAAAATTGAAGATAACTTTTGTTCTTTAGAATATTGTATTGCTTTAGTTGTAATATCACATACACAATAAATGTATGTTACACATCCATATTTTTTTTTCTTATCAATCATAAAAAACATTAAAATTCAGGATTATCTATATCTGATATTGGATATAAATCAATTGGAATAACGTGTATGGCTAGTAAATACAGAAATCGCCTTAAATGCAAAGTATTGTATGATCTCTTTGTCATTTAAACATTATATTGTGAATTTTCTTACATTTTCATAACTTAAGGCTTAGGAATATAGCTCATTTGCATTTGTAAAAATAGCTCTTCAAACTCAAATGTATTTTTTGAATTGCATTTATTTAATCTGCATAGCCTTCAGTTTAGATACGTTTGTTGTTTTCGAAACGACCCTCGAGAAATAATTTTTTTTCTTCGAAAGACCGCCTCAAACAATTATTTTGACTTGCAAAATTTTTCTACATTGTCGAGGAAGAAAAAAAAGAAAAAAGAATTCAAGGAAATGTTAGAACTGTCCACGAGGAAACAGCAACTTGACCTGTCGTTAGCATAATCTACTTTTGCACAAAAACAAATCAATGTTTCGACACCATAAGCCCAAGAATCGAAACAACTTTGCAACAGCTTAAGCGCACTGATGTGGAATTCATAAGCATTCTCAACATTCCTGTCATGCATGCACGCTTACAATTCACGACGTAGCCTTGAAAAGCGAACAGCATTTGTTTCAATATTCAGAAATGTATTTATTGCTTTTTACAAAATAAGAGAAAGAGCGAAATTGAAGGAAAAGATTTGACGAAAAATAATGAATTGTGACAAATACTGGTGTGTGTGTGTTTTTAACAAATTTAAATAACGGCAAGTTGTAAAAGATTGCTAAGATTAAAAAATTTCTAAAATTTCAATAAGTTGTTCAAATTACTCAGTTTTTTAAATTTCTGATTCATAGCTATTTATCTCTTATGCATCAAAAATTATCAAAATATACTAAGAACATTCAAAATGTTATTACACTGATTTTGTCATAAGATTTACTTTGCATAGAATCGTCAATTCTGAAGAAAATATTCACAAAGTGAAACGAACATTAAATTTACCGTAGTTTGTGTGTAAATTATTTATTTTCGACAAAGCAAGTTCAATTTAAATTTTTCAACTTGGACCCTCTGATAACACAGTAATTAGTATTTCAAGTAATACTCAAAAAGGTGTTATTTAAGCAATATAGTGACGGCTGTCATTTGATTGTGAAGTAAAAATAGTTAATTGAATAGAAGAGATTTGTTAATTGAGAATATTATGTGTGCTTATATGATGTTTTATCTAGTCAAGCACATGATGTTTGTTTATTTCTTTCTACACACATGTAATTCATTTTTTGGTGCGTATCATTAAACCTGTTCAACCGATACAAATTAAGAATGACTTTCTTAATTTGCGTAGTTTCAATGTTTACATTTCCTATTGTAAACATTGCAAAAACAAATAGAAAAATTAGTTATTACTTACAAATAAGATATGCGTACTACATACTTTCAAATGTAACACTTAAATGTTAAAAAAAATAAGGAAATTACAACTGTAATAAATCTTTATACTTTAATAACCCGCTTAATTTTTTTGTCAAATATGCTTAAAAAAAAGCTCGTTTTTTTACTGCATATAACTAAGCATAATACTTAAAGGCATGAGAAAGTGGAAGAATTTTATTGTAATTTTAAGTTTTTCCCACTATTTTCTATTTTATAATTGTGGAACACAAAAAACTGTAAATGTTTGCTTCTTATAAGTACTTGCTACATGCTATGAAGCATGTTTCATATATATATATATATATATATATATACATATATATCTTAAAATAATTTCTCCCATTCTTTTGTATGTATATATATATGCACATACAATTTGCACATATTGTGTAATACTAAGTTTTACATCGCAATGGGGACAGATCAGTGACGCACACAAGGGGGAGGGGGGACCGGACCTCCCCAAAGCCCTTGATTTTTTTTCCCATTTGATTGTAATTCTAAGTAAACAGTACGGAAAACTTTAATTAAATACTTGTTTATTTATGATTAATTTTATTAATTAATGCTAATTATTTATTCAATAATTAGTTTTTTGCTGTTTTTTGTTCCTGAAAATCGACAAAATCAAAAGGAGCATAATACAAGAAGAGTGGACTTTTGACCCCCTGCCCCCCTTCCTTGAAAAATTCCTGTGTTTGCTACTCGGACAGATAAATTCGTTTTTTTAGGATTATTTTTCCTTTTCCATTTCTTCTCAAGCAACAACCTGCATATTATCTTGCCGATCCCAATTCCTATCGAAAATTTTCAAAAATCTAAATTCTTACCTACAAAGAAAATTCCCACCGACATCACAAAGAAAATCCCAGGTGAGAAGCTTTTCAGGACCATGGATAAATTTCATCTCTTAAAAACCCTAGAACTACGTGCAAAACAAAGATAGAAAGAAAAAAAATATTAGTGTTCATACAACGTAAGCACAAACGACTTGCAGTCGACTTTCGGTAACCCGTACGGTGTACGGGCAAACCGGTTAAGGGGTGAATGCGTATTATTTGGTAGTTATGGAAGTTTTATAAGTGAGAGAAATCTGATAGACTTTAAATGTGTGTTCATTCTATTTTAACTGAAATGTTTATTTTGATTGTGTTTTTAAAATTATAAATAAAGTAATCATACAGTGGTGGCCAAAATTGAGGACCCTTGTTTTAAATTGTTTTTTTTTAAGTTTGTATACTTACAGAAAATTTTACGTTGAACAAAATGCTAAATATTTTATATCATTTTAAAGAGAATTTAATACTAAATCTAACACAAAAGAGAAAATTCAAATATTTGCAACGCAAAAAACGGTATGCTGCAATAACTGTAGATATACATTAGATACTGATGATAGCAGGGAGTTATCAGAGTTTAACGAGGTTGCCTTTATTCCTTATTACAGCTTCACATCTATGTTCCATTGAGCTGAAAATAGTTTTAAAATCTTTCTTCGTTATTACATGATGCCAGGAAACAATAATATCCTCAATTAGTTCCTTTTTATTCCGTGGATACCTTATTCGGACAAGAGTTTTCAAACGGTGCCACAAGTTCTCGATGGTATCGAGGACAGGACTGTTTCCTGTCCAGAGCAACAATGCAATGATCTTAGAACAGTACTAGTTTTTGAATTCCTTTACCGTGTGGTAAGGAGCAGAATCTTGCTGAAAAACAAATGAAGCATTGTTGGTAAATAGGTCCCTGATGGAAGGCAGAAGCTTGGGTTCTAGAATGATGTCAATGTATTTTATGACATTCAGTGTTCCATCAATGATATGAAGGCAACCGATACCATTTGCTGATATGCATGATTAAATGATAAAACTATATGGGTACTTCACAGCTGCCTGAATGCAGTCAGGATGTAAAATTTCTGCTCAGCATGTCTTACATATTTCAGGCTATCACTACCGAATAACGATATTTTAGATTCATCCCTCTATATAACTTATGACCAATAATCATTTGTCTAATTAATGTGTTCCATTGACCTCTGTAGTCCATTTTAGAGCTGCTGTAGTTGAGTTACAGTTTTTTTCATTGAATTCTACCTTTTAGTCTTACATCTGCTAATCTACTCCTGATTGTTTTTAAACTGACAGAGCACCAGCATCACTCAGATCACTTCTGATGAATGTCCATGAAATTCTTTTATCTCTGAAACATAGTATTTTTGTTATACTGTTTCTCAACAAAAGTGGTGCATCTTTTTCGGCCATTTCATGCCTTTTTTTATTGAATGTAACTCCTGATATCTTAAGCAATATTTTCAATTTCCAGATGTAGTCGCTGAACTATCCCCCTGTTATGTAATTTTAACAAAGGAAATATCACTTTCTCGTTACTCCTATGTACAATCTATTCTTTTATTTGATGTCATTATTAGCTGACTTAATATCATTGTTGTCCTGGCCAGGAAACTGTCCTGACCTCTACCCTATCGAAAACTTGTGGCACCGTTTGAAAACTCTTGTCCGAATAAGGTACTCACGAAATAAAAAGGAACTAATTGAGGATATTATTGTTTCCTGGCATCATGTAAAAACGAAGAAAGATTTTAAAACTATTTTCAGCTCAATGGAACATAGATGTGAAGCTGTAATAAGGAATAAAAGCAACCTCGTTAAACTCTGATAACTCCCTGCTATCATCTGTATGTATATCTACAGTTATTGCAGCATACCGTTTTTTGCGTTGCATATATTTAAGTTTTCTCTTTTGTGATAGATTTAGTACTAAATTCTCTTTAAAATGATATAAAATATTTAGCATTTTGTGCAACGTAAAATTTTCTATAAGCATACAAACTTAGAAACATAGAAATGTAAAAAAGTGTCCACAATTTTGGCCACCACTGTATATCTAATAAAGAAGCTAGTTACTTAATAAGTATATTGCAAATTCTGTCTGTTGAATTAGAAGCATAAATACATTCTCAGAATTTGTTTAAAAAAACTAATGTATTATCATCTCAATTTTATGTATTTCAAAAATATTTTGTCAGGAATGTTGGATATCAAAGTTTTCGCTATTCCTGCTATAAATAAATGTGCTAAACCAACTAAAAGAAATCCTGAACTTTATTTACACAAGTAACAGTGATGAATGCACGATATTTTAATATAAGGGTGGTAATTTGTGGCGCGAGTGCCATGGCGTGTCACAGTGAATTTGTAACTTTGGCAAGCGAAGACTTACTGAACAATTAAAAAAACTTTGGGAAAATGTAAGGATAAATAACAATTTTTTTATATAATTTTGCTAAAATGCAATTGTCTCAGACAAATGAAAAAAAATCCTACTTAAAACTTGGATCAACATATATTTGCAAATAAAGTTTTTCTATAATAAACATAAAATCAAAATATCGCTCAAAACTAGCTGATATGCTTCTAAAATAACTTAGTGTTGCTTGCATCTTTAAAAACTAAACAATATAGATGACTTGGTAAAAAAAGTGCAAACTGAAAAGCCGCATTAAGTAAGTACTGACTGCTTAGTAATATTTTGGAATTAAAATTTTGAGTTACTTATTTTTATTTATTTCATTTTTATTTTATTTACTTAATTGATTTGAACCTGTAAAAAGTTTATTAACAATAAAACCTATAAACCCTTTATTATATTATTTTTAAATTTACACTACTTATACATACATACATATATACATACATACATACATACATACATATATATATATACACTGGTGTGCAAAAATTAAGGACGAGACGGTTTTTTCAATATAACTTTGTACAAAAGCTTTCCAAATCAGCACATTTCATACCGTAAGATCGCCAATACGTAAGGACATGTGTAATATGTAAGCAACACTTACTAAAAGAGAAAACAGAGGGATAAAAAGAAGCTTGATTGAAAAAGTAGCATGGAGCGCAATGCGACTGAAGGCCGAAACATCCCTGTGATGGGTGTCCAGCAAGAAACATCTCCCCTGACTGCTAGGCATGTTTCACAGGGTCTGCCCATGCTGAGAATGAGGGTGTCAATGAGTTGTTGAGGTATTGCTGCCCATTCGTCTTGCAGCGCCCATCGAAGCTCCCGAATCGTTACTGGTGGTAAGGTACGAGCTGCCAAGCGTCTGCCTATAAAATCCCATACATGCTCGATGGGATTGAGATCCGGAGATCGTGCCGGCCAATCCATACGTTCAATATCCTCACTCTCTAAGAGCTGTTCGGCAGCTACTGTGCGATGACACGGTACATTGCAGACCCATAGCGCCTCTAAAAAGACGCACATATCGAAGAAGAATCTCGTTACAATAACGGGTCCCGTTGACTGAACCTGCGTCGAAGATGTGAAGGTCTGTACGACTACCAAGCATGATGCCTCCACAAACGAGAACACCGCGACCTCCATACCTATCCCTTTCAATGATGTTCGAGGGATGATTGCGGCTTCCCCGCTCTCTCCAGATGAGTATGCGATGAGAATCGCTACTCAAACTGAATCTGCTCTCATCTGTAAAGAGTACTCGTCCCCATTCATTGTCTCTCCAATTCCGGTGTTCCCGGCACCACAGAGAACGCCTTCTCCGATGGGCAGGCGTTATAGGTACACACCGTACAGGGCGTCGTGCAAACAGACCACCACCGTGCAGTCTTCTGGCCACGGTAAAACGCGATATCGGTCGTCCAGTCGCCTGTGTCGTGTGTCTAGCGATTTCTCCCGCTGTCTGCCGCCTGTTTCTTCTGGCCTTTAAGACAATGTACCGGTCATCTGCGGGTGTGGTTCCTCGTGGACGACCACTACTGAACCCCCGGATAGCTGTTCCTGTAGTTTGAAATTGTCTCCAAAGTCGTGAAACGATGCTGTGAGCAATTCCGAACTCTGCAGCCACACTCTTGTCACACTGCGGCCTTCCTCCAACTTCCCAATGATTCGACCTCGGGTAAAAGCATCCAGATGTCGTCTAACAGATTGATTATTCTCTATTTCTCGCTGAGGCAGCAACTCGGTGTGATTTTAACTGCTATACGGCGTGCAATCTCTTTGCCAGAAATACTGATCTTTTTACTCCGACAATATGCTTTATACTACTCAGACACTCCCCCATTACGTCTACCTGCATATCTGCGCATGTGCTACCGTACATCACCTTACTTAATCTCCTGATTGGTCTTTCTGTCTGCTCTGCCTCTTCGTTCAGCTGATATGCTAATTTTTCGACTTCGTCCTTCATTTTTGCACACCAGTGTATATATATGTATAGTATAATAAAATAAAAGTGAAAAAATACTAGAACCTACAGTGCTAAAAAAGTATTAAATTGGAATTCAGCAGAGTTATTGGACTAAACTGGAGACCTATTAGGATTTCTAAAGATGTCGCTGAATTACGCCAGAGAATTAGATATAGGCTTGCATTAAAAAATATGCCATTTGCATAAGAACCCCATAATAATCTTACAATAGTGCTTCTCAAACTTTTCACAATTGTGACCCAATTTTTAGTAATAATTTTCATCGCGTCCCCATCATACAACAACTATCGACTGAATGCAATAATAATATACTTTGACGCTAAGGCTGCAATGCAACTTTAATTATAAACTGCATAAATTATCAACATATGTATTGTATTTTGTATATGACATGCCCATGTAAGTCACTAGTAATTACTGAACTTGTTTTTAATTTAGTATTGATAAAATATTATCAAATACTTTTTCCCATACTGATACATTTATAAGTATTTTATATCACTGTGAATATGTATTTTATTTTTTATCAAATCAGAATGTATCTTGTTTTGCTCCTTTTCAATAAATTTTGATAATTACAGTCGAACCTCCATATTACGAATCTCTGCATTACGAATTTTTTTCTATACAGCAAACTTTACCCTAAAACCAAGAACATTGCATGATTTTCTTCGTAAAATAACCTCCCAATAGCGAAGTGGATTTTCTATACAACGAAATTTTTTTCTTGTGATTCAATTTTTTTCCCTCCCTTTTCTTAAAGTATTTCTGGACATTTCAAGTTGTTCTCCTTTTAACACATTTTATGGTGGTCATAAATCGTGCCTAACTCACCGAGAGCAATAGAATTCTGGGCGTTTCATCCAAGAAGTGCAACCTTTAAACCCCATTGTCCAGTTCACTTGAAACATATTCGATATCCTCTTTCACCCTCAGTGGAGTTGTCTCGTCTCCCCATATCCTTAAACTAGTCTCAGTTCATTCATAGTGTTGATCAGTCGTAATTTTAACTTCGTTTCTTAAAGCTTGAAAATGTCAAAACGTTAGTTCTTGAGCATCAAAGAAAAATATTTAATTCTTCAGGAAGTGGATAAAGGCGCCAAGAAACTTTCCTTGCGGTTTTTCTTTTTTTCTCGTTTTTTTATTGGTGAGATATATTAAATAAACGTATATTAATTTACAAAATGGTGAGAATAATTGTTATTTTTTAAATATATAGTGTTTATGAATTTAAAATTTGTTTTATGCAGTTTTTAAAGAAAATTTAAAGGTTAAACCTCTATATAACGAATTTTCCATACAAAGAACTTTTTTTTGAGATTTAGTGACTTCGTTATATAGAGGTCCGACAGTATTTTAAATCTTTTATTTTGGTCTTTTTGATATGTTCGTGCCCCCCATGTAGGGTTATAACGCCCCCCCTTAGGGGGTGTGCCCCACAGTTTGAGAAGCGCTGACTTACAAGTAACATTTTATTCATCACCTTTTTTGCTTGTTGATAAAGTTAGAAAATGCATGTATATATTTTTTTATCTGATAATGACACTCTTTCCAAAGTGGTTGGCCGCCCATGTTTTAATACGTCTATTATTATACTTTGTAATCTTTATTGTCTCAGTAACTCGCATCGTTAAATTTCCGATGAGAAAAGGGTCGTAATTGTAGAATCATGAATCCAAATTATAGGGTCGGAACTATTTGTGGTTGTTTTACTTTGATTGTTCTTACTGCAAACACAATTGAAAAATATGATGAAAAGCCTGCGCAAATCGAGGAACTGTCGAAAGAAAAGTATTGTTTTCAAGGTCACGAATTTCCAATAGGAAAAAGGCGTGTTCTTTTTAGAATATATTCTTTTATATATATTTATTTTTTTAGAAGGATTAGAATAACAGCCATGTCCACCTCTTTTTCCTCCTTGTTTTCTACCTTAGATAACGTTGGTTCTCCCCCCTTCCCAAAAAACTGAGTGTCACGAATTTTTGGAGAGTTCTGTATATGGGTATTTAAATTTCCACGGTAAAAATTTTACTGAATTACTTTTAAAATTTAGAAATAATTTGATTACCATCTAGTTTTATTTTATCTTTATCTTTATTCATTTTAAGATGCAAACTAGAATTTTTTAAGCAACTCTGAAAGCTTTTTAGTTTTGATAAAAAATGTTGTAATACAATTTTATAACACTTTTGAGAATAATTGTAAATGACGAACATTTTTATTTGAAACAATCAAAGTAATTTATAAAAAAAGGTAAATTTTACGCACTATCAAAAAACCTTTTTTTAAAAAATAAAGTATGAATTGAGAACTTTTTTACTGCTTCTCTCTCTCTCTCTCTTATTCTATTTTGTTGACGACATTTCTATTATTTTTTCCAAAGTGATTGCAATACATAAATGTATTGTTGTTTAATGTCTCATAAGCAAAATTATTTTTAAAAAGCGTAGTATCAAATAAAGAAAGTTTTTAAATTAAAAAAAATGAAAGAAAAAGTAAACACACACAGTCAGGATTTATGTTCTTTTTTAAAACTTCTTTTGTAAACTTATGCAAATTCCTCTTGGTGTTGGAACACAACATCATGATTTGTAATCTGCATTTAGATTCAGCGTTATTTTTGCTTAGACTCATTGTATACTTGGGGAAACAAAATAATTCGCAGAATATAAGTCTTTATGAACAGGCTGTTTTCACTTTAGATTAAACAATATAGTTCGTGTAATTTGCGTTTTTACAGATAGACAAAAAGGGCCTAAAATCAATATCATAATCTTACTTCATCAGTATATTTATTATATCTGTGAGAGAGAACATAGTTCAATAAATAATTCAGTTCTGTTAAAATCAATGTGTCAACTCTACGAGCTCTACATTTTATTATCTTCACTTTAATGCTAATAGGATCTTTAATTTGTTTGCTTGTGCAAGAGAAAAGATACATATTGTACGAGTAAAAAGTACAGTCGAACCTCGATTTAACGAACTTCTCTATTTTGTGAACTTTTTCCTGGAACCAAAAATCATTTTACTATTTTCTTCGTGAAGTAACCACCAAATAGCAAAGTGCACTTTCTACTTAACAAACTTTTTTTTTTTTTTTTTTTTTTGTGATTCGATTTTTTGCCCCCTCTTTTTAAAATATATTTCAGGACATTTTTCAAATTAATTTCTTTTTTAGCCCATTTTATGGTGATCAATGACCTGGAACTGATTATATCAAGTGCCTAACTCCTCTAGAGCAATGAAATTGCCATAAATTTTCGAACAAAAAACTCAAATAAAACTAACAGGTTTTATCACTAATTAAATTTAAGGATGCATGTGATAGCCTATGCTTATAAAATTACTCGTTATAAAATAATGTACGTTTAAAAGTACTTGAAGGTCTGAAATTAGAAAATATCTTTAAGAAATTCATTCATTTTAGTATAAAATTATTTTATAAAGCTGAAAAAAAACAATGTATTCCTGGACAGTGTTTTTTTCTTCCTTGTTTTCCTTGTACGAAATCGAATATATATTAATTTTCAACCACATAAAGCGAATATATGTAATTTCCAACCACAAAAAACGAATACATATTAATTTTCAAAAAAAGGGTCAATAATTACTTTTTTTAAACAATATATAGTGCTCATGAATTTAAAATTTGTTTTATGTGGTCCTAAAATATATTAAAAGATGAGTCTCAATTTAATGAATTTTCTACATAACGAACTTTTTTTCCGAGATTTAGCTACTTCGTTATATAGAGGTCCAACTGTAATTAAATTTTAAAGAGACAATATGATAAGTGTATTGGTGTTGGCTTAAAAGGATATGTGATCATACACTGCTGGACAATTGCTAAGGACGGATAACACTATCATCCATAGCAACCACAAAATGAAAGGAAGCAAAATGTGGAAAATTAGAATAAGTGCGGGATATTAGTAAGAAGAAGTATAAGTATTGAATTTTTTTTTCCACGTCTGTTCATCACGTGATAGCGTTCATAAGAGCTTTAAAGGTTTTGACGCGAGTGGGCAGTTGTTGTTTCAAGTCAAAGTTTTACAGGAAAGATTTAATAGACGAACTAAAAATTTTTGGCATGTCTTCCCGACATCACATACATGATTTTATGCCTTGGCCGAATTATTGGAAAGATCGAAGAAGGGTGAAAAATAACAGATGTTGCCAGGGAGTTCAACATCGCTCACAGCGTTGTTTCACGGCTGTGGAAGTCATTTAAAACTACTGGAATGTGTAGTAGATGGCACGGGGGAGGTCGTGTTAGAAGTACGACGCCTGCAGAAGACAGATATATCGTCCTATCAGCAAAAGGAACAGGCGCACCACAGCTCAGCAGGTGGCAAATCAGTTTCTTGCTGCCTCAGGAAAGCAGATCTCTTGAAAAACTGTTGCCAGACGTTTGAGGGGAGGAGGACTATACGCACGCAGACCTGTTGTGTGTGTCCCATTGACCAGACAGCACCGTACTGCCCGTTTGCAATGGTGTCGTGAGCATCACAATTGGACTGAACAGGACTGGGCATGCGTACTATTCTCAGATGAGAGTAGGTTCAGTCTGTCATCGGATTGTAGACGCTAACTGATCTGGCGCGAGAGTGGTATTGCTTATCGTCCAGAAAATATCCAGGAAAAGGACCGATATCCGACATGCAGTATCATGGTATGGGCCGGCATCATGATCAATGGCCGCACGTGCCTACATGTGGTTGCGAATGGGACTATGAAGGGCCAACGATACATTGATGAAGTTCTACTTCCTCATGTTCGTCTTTTTCCGTGGTGCTGTCGGTGATAAATTTGTTTTTATGGACGACAACGCAACATGTCATCGAACACTCGCTGTTCAGGATTATCTAGACAGTGAGGGTATTCAACGTCTCGTATGGCCAGCGGTTCTCCAGATCTAAACCCCATTGAAATGTGTGGGATGCTTTGGGGAGGCAAGTTGCTGGTCGAAACTATCCGCCGACAAACAAGAACACCCTCATCCGTGCACTCACAGAGGAATGGGATAAATTGCCTCAACAGCTGCTGGATAATGTTGTGCAAAGTATGGTACGACGTGTGGAATGTTGTGCAAAGTATGGTACGACGTGTGGAATGTTGCATCACACTCCACGGTGGACATATCCTGTACTGATACCTTTCTTTAAGGTGCCTGCTGACTTTTAGATGCATTGTTTCATTTCTCCGTACGCAGATTAAATGAACATTTTTTTTTTCTTTCAGATGTTTCACAGCTTTTGTACTTTCCAGAACAATAAATAATCTTTATTCTAATGTCTGAACAGTGTGGCAACTATATTTCATCCTACTAGGCCTCATGTCTCGCTTAATGTTATGCTACATAGCAATTTGTTATCCGTCCTTAGCAATTGTCCAGCAGTGTATTTGTATCTGAAAAACTATTTCGAAATTTATCCATGCTCATTTTCAATAGTCACAGATGGCACTGAATATAATAATTTGCGTTTCACGAAATTTTAAATAATATTTTAAATATCTTTAGTCCTATTTGGGTGCCATTTTTAACAGATTTGGATATAAAAAATAATTATAGACAAAAATGTAAATGTAGGAATAGGAATATTATGTTGTATCGAAAACATTTAATTGACTAATATCTGAATTTATGAACTGTAAATAAATTCCAAAGATGTGAGTAATAAATGATATCTTGATAACGCTTATTTTCAGTAGCCATGCACTTCTGCAATTTTTAGCACATTGTAAGAAAATTTGTTATTTATATAACTTGATTTTAAAATTTTATATATTTAAACTTATTTAGACTAAAAAGACTTTATTTTTATTTGATTCGATTTTTTAACCCTTTACCTACCAATGGTACTTATAAGTACCACTCACTGATATATGGCAGCACGGGTTCTATGATGAGTATTTGAGCGGGGAAGGCGAAAAGTTTTATAGCAGAAATTGCATTTTCAGCTGACGGCGTATTCAGCGGATTGCGAAAATTGTCATTTTTGTTCCGAAAAAATAGTTAGTCAAAATTTAAGAGTCTTATTTTTTGTATGTTAATGAAGACATTAGAAAACTATTTGACTATTTATTTTAAGTGAACGGTGTATATAATTAATTTTACAGTCGAATATTAAAATTTTAATAAAAAAATTTTAAAAAAATTGACAATTTTTTTATGATTTTATTTTATAGACCATCTTATTAGCCTTATAAAATATCAAGTGTTTTTCTTTCCCATTCACTAGAACAAAAACTACAAGTGTTTTAGTAAAAGCGGATTCCCTAACTTTACATAAGATGCCAAACTTTAAAATGCGTTTTACTCGAAATGTGATTTTTTCGAAAAGCTCATACGGAGCCGGCGATTGCTCAAAAAGTTCTTTTAAATAATTCGCTGAAGTTTTTTGTGTTTGTTCTGTATAACAATAGACGTGTTTTAACCTTCAGATTTATCAATCACTGTTTTATTACAAAATTTACAGTTCTTTATGTGAATATAATCACTGTGTTTTTAAGCAATTTCATTTAACAACTAAGATAAAGTGCTCTAGATTTTGTAAAAATTAAAATATCTCTTATCTTGAATGTCATTTCAAACAGGAATAGCAAAGTAATACATCAAAATTAAAAAATTGAGAATTTGTTCATTTACTATTTGTACAAAGCGGGCCCCGCTTATGTAATTTTTTGTCAATTTTTACACATTTTTCCCCATTTTAGTAGCAATAATTTATTTTTCTCTTCTTAATTTTAGCTATTTTTTCTTAAAATGTACTAAATAAATCTAAAAACCACAAAAAGATCTCCATATCCCATTTTTTTAAAAAGAAATTGTCGCAAGTAGTCGGATACCTTAAGTGAACAGTGTATATAATTATAATTTTACAGTTGAATATATTTAATTAATTAATTAGCCCTAACGGTTTAATTTTCCCAAAGTTGAGTATTTTGTTTATGTGTATCCCTTGATTTTCAATGTAGCGATTCAAAAAAAAAATATCTATATATTGCATAAAGAAAAACTACAGTAAATCATAATGTGGTAGATAAAGGGTTAACTTAAGAAAAGACATTTTATTTTTATTCTAATTTAAATATGATTTGTTCAGAACAAACTTATGTAGGGTACTCTTTTACGTTTTACAGTAACAATATTTATTCAGCATACATGGCTAAGTACTTCAATCCAAAGCGTTTCAAATTTTGGAATCATTGTCTACTCATGTCTTAAACAAAATAAAATTAGTGTTATAATTGAAATTGTTTAAGATATCAATTTCGCCAAGTCACAATAAAGTAATGCTTATTCCAATTTTTCATTGCATATTATATGTTACATGTATTCTTTATTTGCTTTTAAAAGCTTTTGAAAGCAAATTCTTTTCTACTTTAGATAGAGAAAATTTATATGCATTGGTAATTTTTTAAATACATTTATGTTTATATTTTATAAGAAATTTAAATGCCATTTAATACTCTAATTAATAGCTTTACAAAAATAAATTTACATTTTGCTCGATTTTTTCTGAATTGTAATAAAATGTACTGCTTTCATATTAAACTTCATTGAATTTTCGAATATAAATAAGCAGTATATTTCAAAATTCTATACATTTTTTACGATAGTTAATTTTGTGACCGAATGCGTTCTCTTCACTCTAAGTATTTATTTCTATTTAATTAAATAACATTTTTTTATCTATACATAATCAGGTGATATGTCAGATAGATTCAGAATTTTAAAAAAGGCACTTTTGGTTTTTACTAATTCAACATGTTTTGTACATTCTCTCTCTCATATCTGGAATTTAATTTAATTAAATTATTTTAATAACTTGAAACTATACATATTTTTTATAAAGTGTTTTTTTTAAGAAAAAATGTTTTCAAAAACAGTAAAAATCTCAAAAAATTTAGAAATCGTTTTTATTATAATAGCAAAAATCATCAAGAAATAAAGTTAAGTGGACTATTTTTTCTGTACACCAAATTGCACCTGAAATTTAACCTGAGCCCTTAGTTTCATTACTCGTAGGAGATAAAGTAATACAAGCATATTGTAAAATACATATAGTATATATATATATATATATATATATATATATATATATATATATATATATATATATATATATATATATATAAATATATCACTTTATAATTCTCTTTGGATATTCAAAAACTATTCACTCTGGCACAAATAAAACACATAAGACACAGAAGCAAAATTTACCGAGAAAGATGTATAGATATAAGTAAATAGTTTCATTAAAAGAACAGAACAAGTGACATTTGTTTAAGTACTGAGGAAGTATCACCCCTCTTAAGCAGATGGACCCTTCTTTAGTAAACGTATACTTTCAAACTGATACCATTTTTCTTTCGTACGTTGTTTCTATTTTTGATAAAAAGCACTTATTTTCTCTTTCGTAAAATTCCTTCCAAATCAACTAGGTTAAGATGAAATTTATTTTCTTTTCCACTGCATGTTATTAGAAGAATTTATGGTGGGAAAGACATCCCTGAGAATTCAAACAGACTTTCATTTGAGCTTCGAAGTTGTTCATAAAAAAGTTGATAAGAAGGTATAAAGTGATATTTAAGCCCCCTCCCCGAAAATGAAGATATGAAATGGTGTCTTATAAAGCTATTGATACGGGGAACAACTGCATATTAGTAGTACAAACTGCAAGCTGTGTACAGCTGCAAGTTAGTTGTACAAACTGCAAGTTGTGTATAGCTGAAATATATAGTTGTACAAACTTCAAGCTGTATACAGCTGCAAGTAGTTGTACAAACAAAATGCCTTTTCTGTAACCACTTGATGCAAGAAATATCAAAGGATCTCCTCCAGACGAGTTGAATATGAACGGAAAATGTGTTAGAAGTACTTATGCAACGGTACATTTTTAGTATTATCGTACTAATTGTTTACAATTTTTTGATTATGAGGTAAACCATTATCCTTTCACCACCATAAGAAAATATTTACATTAAAAATTCATGCGAAATCCCTTTTCATCCTTTCTAAAACGTAACAGCATCATATTATATTTTCTCTTTGCTGTTATAAATTTTGATAAGGACAAATATTTGTGATTCAAATATTTATCAGAGTAACAGCATATAAAGATCAAGCAAATATTAGATCACTTATTTAAGTTGACTTCATGTAACTCTCTTCATTCGCGTTCTTTATTCGCTTCTACCTAGAAATTTATCTGCACTTTTGATTTCGGAATTTGATTTAGTTCACAAGTGAGCAATCTTTGGGGGTGATGGAGTAAATGAATACTTTGATGCTCTGCTTGAATCCTGAGATGAAACTAGCCATTCATGGGGCATCTGCCCGCTGCCCAATGCTTGTTGCGGATGCGGGTAATAGTAAGAACCAGGATGTAGTTGGGCCTGGTAAGTGGAATTATTCACGATTGCCGCCCGTACATTGTTGGGCGTTGTGTAATCTACAGCAGCGCAAAGTAGTCCCATTGAACTTTGAATATTATTTTGAAATTGCATATGAACATTAGTATGATCCCATGTGGGACGGGACTGGACAACAAATCTTGATGCTACATTGGTGTTGTAATAAAATGCATTATTCTTCGAGCTGCAGTCGAGGTCAGAAGTGCAGGGAGAACTCAAAGGTGGATCTACTGCAGGCGTTTGATTAAAGTTCAACTGAAAAGGTGACGAAGGGGACGCTGGAGATGACACGCAGTGAGATGGAGGGGAGGACGCTGATGGAGAAGACATCAAATTCTTTTTTTCTGATTCACTTTGAGCATATGATAGATCATGTTGCTGATGACGATGGGGAAATAAATTTGTGTCAGGAAATATATTAGGATATTGAAGACTTCGAGATGCATTTGGCGCAGAATACAGCTTGTTTCCGTTGGATATGGGAAACACGGACGGAAGGGAAACTGAAATTTTATTTTGTGGACTCAACAGTGGATCGGAATGAGCTCTGATGGAGCAAGAGTTCAAGCTGTTGTTTGAACTAGGTGAGGACTGCATCCCATAACTTCCCAAAGTCGTATTGTTGCATTCAGTTCCTATGGCTTGCCCTCCAGATTGACCAAGACTGCAGTTAGGATTTGGAGCTGTAACAGGAGAAGTAGGTGAATTAGTAAGAGGTGAAGAACAAGTCATACTTCTACCAGAGTTAGGAATGTTTTTCTCGGAGGCTTGACAATATGAGCCTTTAGCTCTTTGTTCCTTCTTGTATTTCATGCGTCTGTTTTGGAACCAAATTTTAATCTGTCGCTCAGTCAGATTGAGAAGTGAAGCCATTTCTATTCTTCGTGGCCTGCATAAATAACGGTTGAAATGAAATTCTTTCTCCAGTTCTACTAATTGGGCACTGGTATAAGCGGTTCGTGCTCTTTTTGAAGGTTGTTCACCTGAAAAAAAAAGTAGTAATTTAATATTTCATAAAAAAATAAAATGTGTTCTACAAAACATGCAGCAATGTTAAATTTAAGCTGAATTGTGTCTAATAAATAAAATGGGTTTGTATGCCTTTTCCAGAGAAATAAGCACAGAACTTAAAAGACATAAGTAGGGTGAATTTATTTTCTATTAATTAAGTCCATGCCTTTTATACATTTGGCCTGTAATTTTACTTTAAAATAAAAAAAATCATTTTGGATGTTTCACTATACACAAAAAAGGCCATTTTCTTTTACTAAGACTTACTTAATATTTAAGTCATTTTATTCATCTAAATACATGTTTCATTTGATAAAAATTGTAACTGTTTCTACTTTTTTGACTATTAGAAATTATTTAGGTCTAGATTCAAAACCATATTTAAAAAAAATAAAAGAAACATTAAATTTATTTTAAATTAAAATATTTCCACACAATTTTTTTTTGTAACTGAAGAGCCAAGATTTAAAATTGCCGTCTTACAATGCCCGTATAACAATTTGCGTACTTATTGTGAATTCGTTTTAAAAAGTAAATATTTGAATAAAATAAAAACCCTTTGAGAACTAGAATGTAACCCAAGTACGATTGTTCATTAAATTATATAAACTATTGCAATTTTGTAAATATCCATCATAACTGGAACTTACTATCTATGAACAAAGTCGTGCTTATGTCAAGTTTAGTTTCAGAATTTATTTAGTATTCTGCTCAATATGTCTCGCACAGTAAAAAATGTACTAATTTCAAAATAAAAAAAGGTATGTCAATATAAATCGGAAGAATAATGAACAAGAAACATTTCTGCATATATAATGTAGTAGAGCAAAGTAGAAGAGGTCCCAACTGCAGGTACCTAAATACAAACGAAACAATACAAACCAACTGTTCAGTGTGTGTGCGTGAGATCCTCTTTTCTTTTCAGCATAGAAAATCTTATAATATTTTTCTTATGTTAAAATTGCGTCATGTGTGAGACAAATTTCTAGAATTTTATTCGCGTTTGGGCAACAAACGCTTCTGGTAAAGTGTATTTCTATTCGGGCTGCAAGAAACGGGATTCTGTGGCTTGCTTTTAACTGAATAAACTAGTGTTGAAGCAACCAGCCGGAGGAGAAGACACATGAAAGCCAAATCTTATGCGGCACATTTGAAGGGGAAGATTGTCTTCCGAATGTTAAAACGTTAGTAGGAGATAGGAAAATCGTCTCGGACAACGATGAACCAGTGAATCGTAAACAAAGTGCGCGTGCCGTATTCAAATACCAACCCGCCTTATTTGCATTTGAAACACAGAGCTTGAAATTGAAGAATGGACTCTCTATTCATCATAGCGTAACACGCCAAATTTGAATAACCTGGAAACGGGCCAGATAATATTATAACTAAGATCGAAAATTCTCGACAGGGGGGAGAATGCGAGACGTGGGGGGTTCGTGTACACAAACATAGTAAAAAAAAAGCGAAATGTAAATAAATAAATAAAAGGAAAGTAAATCCAGCGTGTCTTATCAAATATAAATCATCCCAGCAAGTTTTTGTTCCAAATGCAGAAAATGGAATCAGCAAAAACGGTGAATTCACGTCATTTGACGCACACTGCCTCCCCCTCCCCTTCTTTTCCCTTTCACTTCTACCCTTCTCTATGCAATACGACTTCTTGTGTGCATATATCAGTCTAATACCTACATCTTCTATTCTCAGATAATTCTATGTCCCCTTTTCTTCCCTTAGGCATGTTTTATGCATACTTCTCGGCGCTCGGAGCCTCTCCAAATGGACCACAGTCATATTTGGATTACTGTGTTTAATATGTTTAAAATGTAAATTTGGGGATATATATATTTTTTATGCTTCTTGTGCAAATCAAATAAAGAGGAGCCCATCCAAAAGTATCAGATAGAAAGGAAAAGAAAAAAAAAATTTGTGATGTGGTTGTGATATACATATCAATCTACGTGACATTTAGTTCGTTTTATTCCTGTCAATGAATTTATTAACTGATGGGGCGCGTTAGAGAGATAAAAAAAAAGTCTTGAGAGAAATCAGCATGGGCGGAAAAAGAGAGAAGAAACTGTTTATAAAATATTCGCTTCATTTATAATTTACTGCTTATATATAGAGACGCATTTCCTTCAAGTTTTAATATTTGATTTAATAACTTTCTCATGCAAATAATTGAGTTTTTTACTCGGATGATGGACGAGGACATTTTATTTACTTTTTTTCCTGCTCTCATCTCTCTTTTCGTCGCTAAAAGTTTAATATCTAAGGAATGAATATTTGCGTCTTTCTCTCCTGCTTTTAATGGGTGTTTCGTAACAAGCATTACCTTTTAGAATAGAGTTATGAACCATAAATCCTAAATGCTCGACTTTTTTTTGGAATAATGTCTTTTATTTCGCTTAGTATTGTTTTTGAATTTCGTTAAGTTCTTCATTTTAGTAAATACTGTAGGCATTACAATACATTTTTTTAAAAATATTATTTGAAGAATAGAAATTCTGAAGATGTGTGTGTGTGTCATATACAAAAAGAAAAAATTATTTATCTTTGGAAAATTGTTTTATTTCTGGAGCGTTCTCCAATATTTACGTTAAAGATAATTATGCTATTATTTAGTTGGCTGAAGTTCATCACACTTTAAAGTATTCGACTATGTTCGGAACCGTGATTTAAAAAAAACTCATAAATGGATAATTTCCATGATATATAGTGTCACTTAAATTAGAATACATGTATAAAATTGTTTTAAGGACATTTTGACAAAAAAGAAATTATTTAAGTACAATATTTTGGCAAAAAATTAACTTAGAATAAACTTTTTTCAAAATGCTCTCTTTTTATTAAAAAATGCTTCTAAAATAGTAATATTTTGCTTATATAAAGTAGACTTATCCGGAGAGTCTGAACTATTTTTTTTTGAAAAATTCACATTATTTTCAGAGTTACAACCCATTGACATAATTATCGGCGTATTTTTCTTAAAATTTCTCCCCTCTGTTGTCGTAAAACATGTATAAACCCACTTCTAAGTTATATATTTCAAAAATTCTAGTTAAGCCTCTGTACAGAGGTATGAGCTATATACAGGCAAAATATTAAAATAATAGAAGCATTTTTCACAAAAGGAGAACATTTGGAAAAATGGTCATTGTAAGTTCCTTCTTTGTCAAAATATTGTACTTAAATAATTTTTTATTGTAATAATATTCTTAAAACAATTTTATATACATTTTCTAATCTAAGTGACACTAAGTATCATAAATATTATCAATTTATACGCTTTTGCAGAATCACGATTCCGAACGTAGTCGGATACCTTAAAGGTGTTATTTAAATTCTCATTAATTAGCAAAATAAAGAAAAAAAGTTTTTAACTAACAATTAATGATATTTCCTATCTAAGGTATTTTAATGAAGAAACTTATGCTCCTACTCTTAACTATAATTATTTGATTGAATTTAAAAAGTTGTGATGCCCCGTAATCAAGCTTCATGTCCTCAATAATAGTCTAGATCAGGTGTTAGCTACCTATGCCACGCGTGCCACATGTGGCTCGCGGTACCATTCTCAGTGGCACTCTGCAATACTCTACAGATTTGTCACTTTTTAAATGGTTGAAGTTGATAAATTTGTAATGTACCTTATTTAACAAACATCTTCAGAATTACGTACATTTACGGAATTATGATACAATCTGAAAGATAACTCTCAAGATAAATTTACGGCAATTTTGTAAATTATTGAATGCCATTGCTGCAGAGATTTAATTTTTTGAAGAGAGAAAATTGGATGTGGTATTTTCCTCTTTTTTGTACGAATATGTAAATACAAAATATTTCCTCATAGGAAAAATATTTCGAGTCCACAAAGAAATCGTTTAACAATTGAATGGTCAAAATAGTGTCAGATTGAAAGTCACAAATTATACTCCTGATTTTGCAATACAAAAGGAGGGTTAAGCGATGCAAGTATTAAGTTCACATGAAAAAATTTTTTATCTTTTTATAACTATAATGAAGGGAAGAGCTTAAATTTACGTTATCAGTTTCTTATGATAATAAATATGTTTAAAAATACATAATAGGTGAAACTTTAATTTTTTTTATTTTTGTTGAAGAAATAGTTTTATTTTATGCTGTTTATTTTTATGTTAAGAAATATCTTTAAATGATGCAGAATTAATAGATAATAAAACTGTAAGTATCTATATTATTGACCTCTATTCTCTAACTCTGCATGCATAATCGCGGGAATCGAATTGTTTCAAAAATGTCCCATTGACTGGCATGCTGAATCATATTGGTAAATTGGTTCGTCACGCCACAACTATAAGATTGTCGACCTTATTGGTTGTAGTAGTGGTAGGTTGTGTAGTAGGAGTAACCTTTTGTTTATGATCACGAACTTGTACTCTGAGTGTCATGAGTTCGAGACTTGTGCTACTGAAGACCCACCTTGTAGAAAGACTGATGCATGTTAAATCTGTAAAAGCTCAATATCCTCCTGTTGGTGTGATATGGAAATTCGGACAGTGAGTTTCTAGCTCAGATGTAGTCCTTGTCACTTAACCATGGTTCAAAATTATACGAGGTCAGTCGCCAATAGCCGTCGTGTTGTTTTATAGAGCGACGTTAATATCCCCTCAGTCACTCGAGATATTGGTTCAAATCACGATAACGTTAAAGATCATCATCATTAATAAGGGTGAACAAAGTATGTTTAATTCAGCATTATCTCAAAATTTTCATCGTAAAAGAAAGCTGGTTTTGGCTGAAATGTTATTTCACTTTTCTGCGGGTCAACTTCATAAAGTACTTCGCCTATAGCTTTCGTGTATTTCTAGAACATCATTAATTCAAGCCATGTAATAAAATAAGATATAAATGAGGAATTTTTTGATGAAAAATCATTAACATTCGCATTTCTTTTACTTTCTTCATTATGTAAAACACATAACCTCTATAAATATAAGAAACATAAGAGGAGAAGAAATGATTTCCACAAGCGCACAGATATATTAAAATATACTTATTTGTAATATAATAGAAAAATACATACATTACACTAACTCACCAAACTTTCATAGTCAAATTAACATTTGTGAAATTTCTATGCAAAAATATAAGCATATGCGCAAATGATGCAAGAATTTTTTTAATTTCAAGGAAAGAAGAAATGTCACACGCACGCACACATGATTTATAGTTTTTGAAATCCTAAATAAATTTGAAGCAACCAAAAAAGCCCAGAAATGTAAGGAATATCAAAACTAATTACCGGTTTTTAAATCCTGTATCTTACGAATTCAAAATCCACATGTTATATTAATCATTGACAAATAAAACTGTGATTTTGAGTTCACAATTTATTGTTTACTATTTAACCATAGGTAAAATTTCATATTTTATGGCATTTTTAACCTTTGGGTTGGACAACAAAGAATTCTTTACCCGATTCGTCTTACTTGGCATCAGTAGATTATCGTTAAATTTCATAAACATGTGGGGTAAAGGTCAATTAGATTACTAAAAAAATAACAACCACAAACAGATGCTGCGCTCTTTGGCAACCTTATAAAAAATGTTCAGGTCAAGGTATAAGGTCAAGGCTCCTGCGTGGGCATACTTACATTCTTATTTTGAAACAATGTAGCACATAGTTTGGCCTAAGTTTTGACCTAGTACTTCTTCACTTTTATTTTATTATACTATATATATATATATATATATATATATACATATATATTGTATTTCAATTGATAAAGATGAAAATTGTTTCAAAAAATTACTGGCTTAGCTATGTATAATACCATATACCAGTGGCGCACACAAGGGGGCTGGGGGTCCAGACCCCCCAAAGCCCTTGATTTTTTTTCCGTTTGTGTGATTATAATTATATGTATATGAAACGTAAAATTTAATTAAGTATTTGTTATTAATGATTAATTTTATTAATTAATGCTAATTGTTTATTCAATAATTAGTTTTTTACTATATTTTGTTTCCAAAAATCGACAAAATCAAAAGGAGCATGATACAAGAATGGTGAACTTTCGACCCCAGACCCTCCCCTTGAAAAATTTTTGTGTGCGTTACTACCATATACAGTTTTCATCAAAGTCAGTGAAGAAATCTTGATCATATGCTACAATTCAAATATTTTCTACATATTTACGGCTTAGGTTACGGTGCGTATTTATCATGATGTATACAAAAATAAAACTCGTTTAATATAAGAAACTCAGGAGTATTTTCGTAAGTATTCACTTCAAAAATAATAATTGAGTTATTTATGCATTTTATTTTAAAGTTATTGCAAAATTTTAGAATTCAACTGATAGTGGAGTAATTTGGTTTCATTTCCGATAAACGGATACATAGCTAAAAACATTGTATGCAACCCAGTTATAATGTCAAAGTCAGAGAAGGATCTCTTTTAATGTCAGACATTAAAGGAGACGCGTAAATAATAGACATCAGTTCACTTATAAAAAACTTAATAGATTTTTTTACCCAGTATTATAAGGCCTGAAGACCATCAAAGCGTGAAGAGGTACATTCCGGGGAGGGGTACAGAGTGTAAAACCAGGCGAGAACCCGTGGCTCACCTAGAATAATTTTACGGTGCGTGAGACTCATAACTACAAGATACGATTATTTTGTTCAATATTTTTGTTTTTGTGTAGTGTTTTGTAGCAAATATATTCCATAGCTGTTTCTATTTTATTTCGTTGCTTCTGTTTTTTTTTTTTTTTTTTTTTTTACATAGAAGTGAACAGTATTGCATTGCAGCGACCCCCGCAGCATCACGCTTGATTCCTGTAACTTTATCACGCTGCTTATTGCAAGAGCTAGACATATTTGATCATTGCATTATAATTATAAAATTATCTATGTTTGTATACATGAAAAATAATGAAAACAATAATAATAATTCATTTCATTTTAAATTTTCACTCCAATAGATGTTTGTGATGGGTTCAAATCTAATATGAAGATATATATTTTTATATTGGCCTGCGGAATTATAATGTTTTTCCGAAGTGGCCTTCAAGGTCAGTTGGGTTGACCACCTCTGGTGCAAAAAAAAAAAAAGAAAACTAAAGTTTCTACATAGATAAGTATTCAGGCGCCCTCTGGTGGTTACAATGAGAAATTCGTTAGGGAATTCTTAACACATATTTTTTGATACAATTATGTTTCCTAATATAATAATTAAATTTATATCTTGAACACAATCAGAATTTGTTTCATAATAATATAAAATAATTAATTTAACATTATTTCTGCATTGCGCATTTTCCTTTTTTTTTTTCGGGAGATGGAAGGGGTTCTTTTTTCTTATTACAAATATCGGCAAAATCAACTAAATGTAAAAATATTGAAATTCATAAATTTTGCTAGCATGCAAATGTTAATTAAGCAATTAAAATGTTAATTTTTTTCTAAATAATTTTACCATTATAACAACATAATTAAGAATTAATAATTTTACTAATTTAATTTTACTTATTTTATACTTTTGCTTAAAAGTATGTCTTCTCTAACGCTTATAAAGCCTCATCATAAAAGTAAATAATTCTTTTTTTGCTGAAAACAAACTAAATAAAACAAGTTACATCATTTATACAGCTAATTTCATAACTTATAAAAATTATATACTAAGTTTTGGTGATAAAAAATTCTTAGTAATTTTTAGTAACTAATTTTGTAATTATTTTTAAATAATATCAGTTGAAAGGAATTTTAATTTATTAAAAGTTTAATGAAAAGTTGAGGCAGAATAGGTTACGTTATCATCAAAAAACGTGCAAATTATTTATTATGCTATTAGTTTTAAAAAGTGAAACAAAATTTTTAAAAATGTTTTCATGGGTTTTTACACAGTTTTTATTAACAACTAAAATGACTTGCTCATGCATTTCTTTAATTTTTTTTCCATTTTGCTTCATAGCTTTTTTTACTTTTTAAAGGTTACTCGTTTTTACAGTTCTAGTATGAAATATATATAACACTGATATTATTGAAATATACACTTTGAAAAATATGTGACTAATATGATCTTTAAACTATAGATATCCATTTTTTTCTCTCTCTGTACTATTAGATATAATTTTATATAAACACCCATTAAATTTATTTTTACTACACTTTTAGGGAAGGAGAAAATATAAGCGCAATTTATATTTTTAAATAATAAATATTTTCACAATTACATTGTAAACCTCATATATATTCAGATATTTCTATTAAATTCATCAGTGCTCTCTATCGATCTAAAGTGAATTGCTTAAATAATTTATACGTAGTAATAAACATTCACAAAAGCACTGACATAGAAAAGCTATTGTCGCCTTTATATTCTCCTTGTAGAGGCAGAAATATTAAAACAATTGTTGTGTAGATTTCTTGGAGTTAAAAATACGAAGAGCCCCAAAAGTTGTTTCGTCAGTAATGATTCATAAGGCTATTTTTAAAGTATTCCAGGAACACCTCTGAGTCAGACTGACAAACTTAATGCAACATAGACATACCTTTGAAACCTGAGAGATCAGATAATCTGCCTAAAAGTAGGAGCGAATCCAGAGATTTTTTTTTCCAAGTCACACGTCTATGCTTCAATGTTGAAGCTCTTGCTAATGATGTGTATATATCAGAAACGGATGTCAGTTTTCCCGTTTTAACTGTATACCCGGGTTATTACTGTTTATATTAGTGCATTCAACGCGGAAATTTATAAACCATACTGATTTATGAATAATATATATTTATAATTAATAATAATAATAATATGATAATATAATAATAATAATAATATAATAATAATAATAATAATATAATAATAATAATAATATTATAATAATAATTTAATAATAATATTAATAATAATAATAATAATAATAATATATTATATAATTATAAGTATTTAACATAATACAAAACATTTTATAAAATCGGTGAAAAAAATATTTTCTTAATCTGTAGAAGGAAAAGGAAAGGATATTATATTGCATACTTTTTGCAACATATGAATTTAATTTTCTCCTAATTTCGATGCGTATAGCGCATAATCATTTTTTTAAAAAAAAAATTCATTCACAATGTGTTTTCAAATAAATAAATTTCTAATCGACTTTCCTTTCATTGAAAGCTTAATTTCATCTTGTCTATAAAAATATTTAACTAAAGTTTCTTGAAGTTTGCTATTTACATGTCCACTCGTACATGTTGTATTTTATCCAAATTAAAATACTGAATTATTCACTTAAAAATAAAATTTAAAAAGTAATAAAGATATATAAAAAAAAATTTAACTGTGAGTGTGGATGCAGCATAAAATTGATGTAGAAAAAGATATCCAAAAAAGAAAAGGTGTTTGCGTTGTTTATGGTTAGTAAAAAGCAAAAATGCTCTCCTTAGCCCTGTTGCGTTTGTAGCTCTAATATGATAATTAGTTTGTATTTCTCTCGTAGCAGCGTTTTATCACTTTTAGGAATTTAAGATTTCTATTTATCTCTCTATATCAATGATTTGTTTTCAAGGAAGTTATTTTCAATAGGCATTAATTCAACAGTAAAAGTTTACTTTTTTATGATTTATTTTTAACAAATATATATATTTTATGATTTATTTTTAACCAATATATATATATATATATATATATATATATATGTGTGTGTGTGTGTGTGTGTGTATATATATATATATGTAATTTCATTTCTCATTCGATTATGAATCCTGACCTATAAATAAATAGTTCTTCCAAATGCTCCAAAAGCTGTGATACTTTACTCACCCTGATACCAAGTTTTAGGCAGAATACTTTATTAAAATAATTTCAATATTTTCTTCCAGAAATGAGCCCAAATTACAGCCACACTTTCCATCTGTAAAGGAGCTAGAAGAAGGGTATACTGCGGCAACTTCTCCCTGAGGATGAAGACAAGCAAGCCATCCTTAAAATGCCAAACAAAACTGAAACCCGTTGTAAAGCTAGAATATTCCATTCTTCAGCTCTTCTTTTCTTAAAGTACTGCATAAATCTCTCTAGAGAGAAGACTTGCGGATGTGCAATGTGAAAAAAAAAGAAGAAAAGATAAAAGTAAGCTGCAGCTTTAGTCGAATTCCAGAGCTACAAATGAAAGCTGCTGCTGAAAGGGTAGGATCTAAGTCTTTTACTCCCAGCTGTCTACTTAACCCGCCTTTGTTCTTGAATATGCAAATCAGGAGACACGGGCAAAGGGGAATTTTAATGATTGCTGGGAAATAAGAACCTCTTTGGATAGAGTTTCCCTTCAGGTCGCGATGCTTGATGTAAGGAATTTAAATATTCACTTGGCTTTCCGAGCTAACCAATAGGGTTTAAATCGCATCTTCAGCGATTGGAAGTTTTCCATTATTGTTTGGGATCCATCATCTACACAAAGGCTTTCATGGCTTTGGGAAAAGTTATACTTGCGCGTACCTGATCAGTTCGGAAGTAAAACCCTCAAGTTTTTATTATTACTTTTTTCAAGTTTCTTCCCTCTTAACATTATCTTCAGTTGAATTGAAATATTTTGGTAGGATTCGAAGCCAAATATCTTATTAGCATCTGTCATGTACACAAAGAATAATACATATAGGGTTTCAAGCCTTTTTTTTAAAAAAAAAATCTAAAACTACAGAGATATTTCAAAAGTTTCTTTAGCTCTCCTTAAAACCATTGGTGTTTTTTAACCAGCAGTGATAATAAATCTTTAAAAAAGAAACATGTCAAACATAAAATATTCAGTTGCTACAGAAATAAATATTCTACAATTCTTGTTTCTATTAACACAAAGCTACCACGCGTATAGTCTTTTTTAATATTGACTGATATTGTTAATAAAAATTTTAAGTATTTTAAATATAAAAGTATTTTTTTTTCATCTATTTTCATATTCAACCCAAACCAATCATTCAATATAATTCTAAATTATTAAACTTCATGCAATCAAGTACTGAAGAGGAAAATTATTGTATGAAAACATATAGTTAATTCTTTTTTAATAAATTTTCCTCCAGCAAAAGCAGATTTCTTTAATGAAATAATAAAAGTGAATTGAAACATTTTTAAAATTAAAATAAAAGATTAGACTATGAATTTTTTATTAAAATAGGAACCATATTAGAGTAAAACAGGAACTATATATATATATATATCCATATTGTTTTATTCTCTTAAATTTCTTAAACAAGCAAATTTTTCAAAGTTAAATAAATATTATTTTTTAAATATTTTACAGTGCATCTTATACTTGCCATAAAATAAGTAAGAACTATACTTTTCTTACCTGATTGGTTTAATTCATGGAAATTCTACTCATTTGTTAGAGAAAACAAATCTTCTGCATTCATAAATGTTTTTTTTTATAATAATTAGGTAATTTATCGTAGGAGGTCAAATTTATCTTTCAGTTTTCAAATTTAATTTTAAGCGAAATTATCATATTATCATAATCAGCATATATTCCCTGAATTCAGTCCTCTTGAGCTCAAAATTTTCCTTAAGACGGAATTCATGCATACATTTCTAAAAAAATTAATTGTCTAGTCAATTCACTTACATACTTAATCAAATAAATTAACTAGTACCACAATAAGATTCACAAGAAAATGTCTAGACTAATTGATATAAATCCTTAAATAAATTCTCCTGTAGAGAAATTAAACTAATATGCATAATTCGTTAGATATCATTCTCGTTTTTAGCTTTATCTAGTCATTTATACTTTGGGTTTGCTTACATGTCGTACGTAACTATATAAAAATCAAAATATACCTTAATATATATGTTGTACTAAGAAATAAAAAAAAAAGATACTTATTACAATAACAAAGCAGTCATAGCTGCATTGAAACTAAATATCACCGAAATACCACGAGAAATGAAAATCATATAGATAGAGGGTAAGGGGAAAAAATCCTCCTTTTTTTACAGACATTTGTTCCACCTAACTGCTTTTTTTCCCCATCCGACAATTTATCATCAAATCCGTCCTCCTTTTTTATCCTCTCATACTCCATATAATTACATTTCCTGCTAGATTTAATTATAAATGTCTTGTTTAATGAAGCCTTAATCTCATTTTAAGATCTTTGTTTTAATTAGCTTCCTTTGATTTAAGAAATATATTTGTCATTCAAATTTAAATAACTTCTATATTCAAGCAACCAAATTTTATTATATATATATATATATATATATATATTCGCCCGGGTTTTTTTTTTCTTCTTTTTCATTTGAATCGAAAGTTTATTAACATTAATACAATAAAAAAACATTAATACATTTTCAAGAGCATCTCTAATATTAAGGACATTTCAACAACACATTTTTTTTTTGTTATTAAAAAAGTTTAATTGAAAAATTGTATTCTATATAATATAGTAGAATGCTGTTATATGAAGAAAAAAAATTAACTGGAACCTATACTAATGCAGAAAAGATGCTCTATGGCATAAAGATCAAAGGATAAATAATTTTTAAAAAAATAGTTTCAGAATTTAATATTGCCACAAAGGGGTGAATTTTCGAAAAAATGAAAAAAAAAATTAATTTTAGCTATATGATTTTAGACTCAAAATAAAACTATTTTTCTACAATATAAATAACCAAAAATGATAGTTATTTATAAATGGGTAGTGAGTAGTGCAATGTACATTGTAACATTTCATAACCCTAGCTCTTTCTCCAGTGGCGTAACGTACACCCCCGCAGCCCCAGCATCGCGGGGAGTCCCATGGTTCTAGAGGACCCAAAGATCGACTAACCTTAAGTATATATTTGGACTTGGGGCACAAAACCTGACTTAGCTGGGTGGGGGCTAATATTCTCCATTACGCCTCTGTCTCTCTCTTCGCACCATCGAATCAACCCGATCCAAGCTTTTTTCCGTCTTCCTCTTTATTATGCACTGTGATTTCATTTTTTTAAAAATTAAGTACTCATATATATATATATATATATATATATATATATATATATATATATATATATCCATATAAGAAGCTGTTTAAATGTACTTGATGGGCCTTTTCTTCCAGTTATTTAGTAGTGTCTTCTCATCGTAATAAATGTTAAAAAAGTACTAAAATGCCTGTTTTTCTTTTAAACAAATTTAGTTATTACCTTAAGAAAAATTCAAATTCCTGAACTTTCTTCCCCTTGTGGCATTACCAAACATAAAAATTATAATTTTTTATTTTATTTTTCCTTTCATCTTTATGTTAGAAAACAGTAGTTTTTTTAAGTTTTGAACAAATTTTTTTTTTATCTTCCTCACTATATCAAACAAAACAATAATACAAACATGAATAAAAACTTCTTTTATATCTAAGAATCAGGTAAAAAACTACTCCCAACTATAACCTGAACACCTGAAATCAGCTATTAAAAATATTCTTTAAAACTGATGAATCGATCATTAAGCGAACTCGGAAAAATTGTGTACGTTTCCCACATAAATTCACACTAAAAGCCTCCTGCCTCCAAGCGAGCAGTCGAACTTCAATCAGAATCCTTTGCTTTTAATTTTACGCTGAGCAAGCGCCGCCTTCCCAATTATTGAATCCACCAGGTCTTGCATTATTACTTGGTTTGCAAAACTGTTAATAACCCAGTTTTCGATTACGGAAAACAAAATATTAGGCCAAGCAGGCGAATTGATTAAAACATAAAAAGAAGTCTATGTGTAATTAGACTAAGAAGGATAGAAAGTCGGCTTCCTTTAAAAGTCTTTTATTAATGAACGCCTTATCAATTAAAAGGTAACGGAAAACTTTCACTTCCAACCGAACTTGTATCGAAGCGTTGGGTATTTAGATTTGAAGCATCTCACAAAAGTGAACGTTCAGGTTCTGATTTTAATGAGTGTGGAGCTTCCGCTGATTAAAGCTTTGCTGAGACCACTAATTAAGTTGTCTTCGGCGCCCTCCCTCTTCTTAAAGGTTTCTTGTCTTATCGCGGTTGGATAATTAGAAGGGTTCAATAGTTGGTGCACCTGTACTACAAGCCCTACCACACAGAGATCAATTAGTATCGCACCCTGCTAGATGAAGTATGGTTGGTCGACAAGGGAGGAGGTCGGTAAATTGTTGGGTGAAAGAAATGTCACAATTTACCTCCCCCATCCCCTATTTTTTATTTCTTTTTTCCCCATTCTTGTTTCTTTTCTTCCCCTTACAATGATCGGAAACGGGGAATCGAAGGGACTAATAAGATGTTGAAGGTACCTTAATGATAAAATTGGAAACTTCTAGCTTTTTAGTTGAGTAGTGTGTGGTTTTTTTTAATAAATGCGTCTTCTGATGCGTAAATGAGACACTTCACTTTTGTTTTACTTTTATTTTGAGCCTAATCCATTACAAATCAAGTGAACAAGTATAAAGTAAACGGGCTTGTTCCTTTTTTGAGGAATTAGTTTATAAGTAATGAAAAATAAATCAGGAACCAGTTAGGTTCAACAGTTGGGTTGGTTACGTAAAAAGCTGTCACAAGTTGCTATTTAGTATAACCGTAGCTTTCATATATCTCTTCTAACTATATAATCAGCATTTTCACATGTTTCCGAAGAAAATTTTGTTAAGGTTTTCTATTATTAATGTTTTTATTGGTTAATAAATAATGCCAAAATTCTTTTAAGGATTCAGATAATCAGATATACCATTTTCTTTTTCCTTTATTTTTTTAATTTTGAAATTACATATTTTGAGAAATTTATTACATTTTCAAAAGATTAATACAAATATCAAGTTTTTTCATCACACAGATATTATTAATTACTTAACGAATTAATAATAAAAGGAACCACTGCGTTAAAAAGTAGTTAAATAGATCTTATGTTTCGTGGTTTGAAGATAAAGTAAATAAATATTTACTCATTAAGAAATTAAATAGAAAAAAATATGCAGGATTTTAAGAGAAAATTATACATTGTGCGTTATCTGTCTCACTTATATAAGTTTTTAATGATTTATATATAGTCTGGCATTTTTTAAAAAAGAAGCATCCACAACTCAGAGCATGCGTTTAATATACCTCTTTCAGTTACTTTTTGAAATATATATATATACATATATATATATATATATATATATATATATGTATATATATATATATATTACTCATTAATCAGAGAGCTGAATTTTTTGCTTAAATTTATCATTGCATGTGAACATGGTTTTCTTTTTTTTTTTTTCAATCTCTGCGGTATAAGAGTAAAAGTTGTTTAAAAAAATAACAGGAATAGTCTAAAAATCTAATTTTAAAAAGCACAATTACAAAATATCTAAAAAACAATACTAAAAATATTTATCAACTCACTTAAAATTTTTGTAAGACCTCAGCTAACAAAAAACTGCAATAAAGTCATTAATGTGTTTTTGAAAAAGAAAAAATCTTTATTATTGTTTTATTTAACAAATGTCTCCCTTTTCCTAAATAAATGCTATTAGTTTCTTCATAAAAAGAGAAAAAAAAATCAAGTAATAGTCACATAATTTTCTTTTGTGAATCAACAAATAATCAATTCAATTTTCAGAATTTCAACACACAAATCCAGTACAAACAATTAAGTATATGATCACACATTTTTCAAATTATTTATAATGAAAATCTTTATATATATTAATATGTTTTAAATAGAAACCACTATAAATCATAAGGCTATGTATAGCAATAATTTTTGATACCTTTAGTCAATCGTTTAGTTTTAGTTAATCGCTTGGTAATCGTTTTATTTTTCAGAATGTTTTATTTTTTCTAAAAAAAAAGTATGATTTATTTTGTTTTCTGTGTAAGCTATTTGAGTCAATTTCTTTTTATACGACATGACAGAAAAATAATTAAAACAAATCAACTACACACTTAGATATAAAAAAGAGAAACAGGAATATTACTCAAAATCTTACAAATCTATCATTTTAATTAATTGTATTTACCCTTGAATGATTTTATAAAAAATTAATTATAGAGGCAGTTAATTCACGCTTCTTATTCTTACTGTCATTATTTCAAAATTGTTATTTTCTGAATGCGAATTATTTCCAATTTCATTTTAAGCAAACATTTTTATTGCATCATAAAATTGCTCACAAGTACCTATGGGATAAATTATAACAAAAATCAATAAAACAATCTAAACATTATTAAAAAATAGTTGGAAAATCTAACAGTTATAAATCAAGAGCTCATGAGATTTGAAACATTTTAAAAAGTTTCAATGGAAAAAATAAATAGTTATTCTTATTATTGAATGACTTTGCTTAACCATTTAAATTCATGGTATATTTCAATTTAAACACATAGCTCGTTCTATTAATTTATTTTAAACTTAAAAAATAAACCAGTCACACTTGCTTAAGGATAATAAGTATTAAAGTTTTAAATAAAAAAGTATTTTTTTTTCTATAAAATAGAAAGTATAAGTTTGCTTAGTTTAAATCATGCGCATTTTATTAATGGCGTTACGATATATATTACAAGGGGAAAACATTTGTCTTAAAAATTTCCTTTATTAGCTCCACGTTTAATAATAAATAATCTGATTTTTGTTGCATGTAACTAAAATATGTATTATTCTATGTATGCCGTTCCAACTCACTTACCTGTTTCACAATGTTGAATGAAAAAACTATGTCAGTAAAAATAACAACGCAACAGAGGATGAAAAATATTTTTTAAAGAAAGAAAAGCTATCTACGTTGAGATTCTAATTATTTCGGTACAAATTTTCTCTTCATCCCAATCATCATTCATCTATCAATCAAATTAAAATAAGAGGGCACAATTTGATTCAATTGACAAAAATCAGTCAAAAATTCTAGTAAAATTGTCTAGCCTAAATTATTCTTTATATAATTTTCTATAGTCTCACATCATTTGAAAGCTCTAAGTTAAAAAAGAAATCAGAGTTATGATAACTTTTATATGTTTGTTTTTATTCACATCCCAATAGCAATCAAAAACTTAAAACGGATTTATTTCAAAAAGAAAAAAAAAACTCATTTATCTTCATTTAAGTCTTTTTTTCTGTTGTGCCTAATGGCTTTGATTTTTTTATACCTATTGCTAATAGTACATGTAACAAAAGTTGGTATGCATTTTTGAATCAAACCCATTCTTATTTTTTTTAAAAAAAATAGTTGAATTTTTAGAATTTATACATTTGTCAAGGAATTTTCAATAATTATTCAGAAAAAAAGCATTTTACGTATATCAATCAAGCTAGCAGTAAACCCATATCAACTTTTATCATACATAGCTTGATGTATTTGTAAGTAAAATTTCCTGTGTGTACAACAATTATTGTAGGAGGAGTAACATTTTAAAATCCCTTCGTAAATTTTAAAACATTTCTTTAAAAAATTAAATGGTTAGTATTTTGTGGTATTTTGAAAACAAAATCTATTTTACGTAATTCATATACATTGGTTAAAAGCAAAAAAAAAAAAAGCAAAAAAAAAAAAAAAAAAGAAATTGCAAAAACCATTAAATTAAAGATTTTTGTATAAATCCTACCATGTCCCCTTAAAATTAATTTACACAGATGCAAATTAGAGATATTTAGTAAAACCCATCTACCCTTATCCCCAAATCTTAAAAAGATCAAATAAAACTTAATTTGAAGTATATTTATTTATACAACTCTACGATCTTTCTTCGCCACAGCGCCTATATATATAAGGTGCGGTATCTTCCTCTAATATCCGATATGATAGCCCAATAAAATGCAGCTCATCTCGAGGGCATTTGTCATTAAGACGGTCTAGTGATAAGAGGCCGACAATACCTGTTAACCACTCACGCAGCTCTATTAGAGCGAGTCCCCGATGTTGTAAATCTCGAGGAAATTGATTTATCTCCACTGGGGCCGGGAGAGGCGTGACTGCTTGGCGGAATAGGCTTACACTTAATACTCCAGAAAACCTTTCTCCCGAGCAATGAATCTTCTCAAGCTCTCACTTGGCTAAATTGTTAAAGTCAAGCACATCACGCGGATCACGGAAACATTTCGCGGCCACTCTGTTGCTTCTTAGGTCCACAATTTGGAGGGTGGGACTTGAAGAAGGAGAAAAAAGAATTATGTATGTCACGCGCCACGCTCTGCAATATTACTCCAGCCTCGGGGAAACTTAATTGCTGATTTCCGCGATGTCTTTATTGCTGGTAGGTTTTGGTCGTGTTTTAAGAGTTATTATCATACGGAACCTCTCTCGAATGTAGTCTTGTTTAAACTTCTTGCTGTACATAGGATGAAACATTATTTAATATGATTATGAACACTTAGAACTTCAGGTTATATCTAATTATTGATTGCGTTGATGTCTTTATTGATGTTTGATTCTTACTCTTGTGTTGGGATTCATCAAATAAAGTCTTGAAGACATTGAATGAGGCAGCTCTTCTTTTTCTCTTTTCTTTTTTTTTTTTTTTTTGTGCAATTTTTTTTAAACTCTGATTTTACGAACATTAAATCAAAGAAATGAATGCCTTAATAGGATGAACACAATGATGGAACTTGTAAAGGGATGCTTATTTTGCCACTCTTAAGCTCTGGTCTAAATTTAAGATTTTTATTAATAAAAAATAAATGAGGTCTGCTTACAGAGATTTCTTGATGAACACCGAATGATGCAACTATTTGAAGAGATTTTTTCCTGTTTTTCTGAAATTAAGCATCCAATTAAACTAATTAAAAATATCTTTACTTTGAGTATCTGTTGACATCATGCATGTCAGAAGGCCTAGACTTACTGATCCCGGGTCCAGGATCTCGACCTCTGAGGGGTAATTTGTCTCATTCTGATTTCCGCTTCGGTAAAGAAATAATCCGGAAAATTTTAGGCATCAGATGTTATTCCCGGACATATTCTATGAAAAACTGATAATTTCATACTATGTGTCAACTTGAAACAGTTGCAAGGTAACATTATTATACCATGTTCGTCGTCCGTATCTGAGCAAAGGCCTACCATCATACACATTACTCATCTAATTGATAGGCGGAAGTCAGTCGAGTTGATTTGTGCCTAAGTTTGTGATATTGTGAGTTACGCACATTTATTTGTCATGAGTTACCAATTGTAAGAGTGTTTGACAAAGTGTGCTTTTTTATATGATGTCTAGGGTCGCAGGTAGAACCTACTTTTGCATAGGAGCCCAGGGCCTCCAGAAGTCTTGAGAATTCACTGGTTGACATTGCTATAGAATAAAGTTCTTATTATACTTCTACTAATGCTTTTTCTTAAACATGGAATAGCAGAATTGCTTTATAAGACTGATGCACATCTCGAAAATTTTCCACACACGGTAGACTTTGTCTTATACAAGTTTTTATATATCTGTAAGATTGTGATCTCTTTATTTTCAACGTTATTTTGAGTTCTCTCATTTATCTCAGATGGTAGTTTTTCTTTTATATGAAAAAATGCTACAATAAGGTAATCATATTCTTGTCTGTGTATACCTCTTGATTTTCTTTTACCTAAAAATAAACACAAAAGTCGTTATAACACATTTTTATTGCATCATACTAATAATATTTACTACATAATGAAGGGAATAATGTTCAGATCTATAAGATGCATATTAGTAGCTTAAGGTATCCGACTACGTTCGGAACCGTGATTTTAAAAAAGCGCATAAATGGATAATTTTCATGATATTTAGTGTCACTCAGATTAGAATATATGCAAAAAAAATGTTTTAATGGACATTTTGACAAAAAAAAATTTATTTAAATATAATATCTTGACAAAAAATTAACTTAGAATAATCTTTTTTCCAAATGTTCTCCTTTTGTGAAAAATGGTTCTATTATAATAGTATTTTAACTGTATATAGCTCAGACCTCTCTACAGAGACTCAACTAGAATTTTTGAAAAATTCCCATTATTTTTAAATTTACCACCAATTGAAATAATTATTCGCGTTTTTTTCTTACAATTGCTCCCCTCTGTTATCGTAAAATATATATGAATAAACCCACTTCTTAGTTATGTATTTCAAAAATTCTAGATTAGCTCCTGAACAGAGGTCTGAGCTATATACAGGCAAAATATTATTCTAATAGAAGCATTTTTCACAAAAGGAGAACATTTGGAAAAAAGATTATTCTAAGTTAATTTTTTGCCAAAATATTGTATTTAAATAATTTTTTTTTGTCAAAATTGCCTTAAAACAATTTTATGTATATATTCTAATCTAAGTGGCACTAAATATCATGAAAATTATTCATTTATGTGCTTTTGAAAATCACGGTTCCGAACGTAGTCGAATACCTTAAGATAGGAAGAAAAAATAATCTATGGAAACTAAATTTTAAGTTACATTTTACAATAATTTCTTAAATTAATAGAGATAACTCGTTAAAATATTTTACTATATTATTGCTCTTGAAACTTATTAATAATTTTTTTTAAAAAGTGGTTAAAGAAAGTAACTTAACTTACCTAATTGATCTTGAAGTCCTTTTACAAAAAGTCTCTTGAACTTCTTAAAAGTCATCTTTTATCCAACTGTAAAAGCACACGGTAAGGCAGTGTCTACTTTTTAGAATAAGAAATCATTTTCAATTCGAAATACTTACCGTTACTAATTTACATCTTAATGTCGATGGACGTCTTATACATGACTCATAAGCAATATACATATATTTATAAGTAGGTCTGTCAAAAAGTTAGTAGGACTCCTTCGTAAATATTTTCGGAGAAAGGTTATTTCGATGAAATTGTGTGGTAACACTTAACACATTTATATATATCGTGCAACAAAGCGGCTTTCACGAGGCAATTTAATTTTATATGACAATCAATCATGAACATGTTCCTGGCAGCTGCAAGTGGTGTCCAAACTAAAAATGCATACAGTAATTCGCTTTTTGTAGGGCAAAAAGGTGTAACCGCACTGACATTTATAGGATGTTTAATGGTGTGGTAAAAATTCTATGGTGTCCCATCAATGTGCAACATACCCTTCGAATAGTGCAACATGTTTGAGCACGGTCGTATAAGACAAAACAAAAATGCGATCTTCTGAAATAGCTTGGAAGGGAAGTGTAGGATCACTCTCATTATATCCCAGACCGTATAAGTTCCATTTTTTTAATCCAATGGTGGAACTTTCAAAGCGACGATGCCCTGAAATCAAATAATAATTTAGGGACACGAAAAGGCTTTTTTAATTACGACAAGGCTTTGAAAACCAACTCAATCTTGCTAGAACTTTTAGAAATAACAAAATGACGCATATAGATTGCCCTTTGAGAAAGCTATAATACTCTATTTAATGTATTTGTAATATATATATTCATTTAAAATCCTTCTTATACGTATAGTATTTATGTGTAATGAATTATTTATTAGCAATATCTTCCTACATAAACTGTTTCAAAATGTTGCTAAAAATAAACGTTGATTATTTTTTTATTAATTGTTTGATAGCGCAGAGGGAACCTGAGCAGTACAGCGTAAAATTTTACAATAATTTCACCTTTGACTTATCAACCCATAAAGACTCGTGCGGATACTATTGACATATACACATGCAATTTTTGTTTCAATGGGTAAACTAATAACAGAGAGAAAGATATTAATATTAACTTATCAGAAATAAACTTAATGATCTGCATTTTATCAAGGTTCGTGTCATATTTACATTTTATTTCAGTTTAATTTTAATTAAAAATTGTGGAGGCATTCTTAAAACTTTATTTGTCATAAGGATAATATTTGAGACATTTAAACGTATGAAGTAATACGAATCGCTAAATTCTACATAAATGGTGATAATGTTGTCATTTTCATAACAGTTGATCTAGCGTCAAATCAAATCTGGGTGAGCAGTGTATTGTAATATATTTCATAGAACGTATGGGTATTTTTTTTAAATATATTAATCCTTAGAATCTGTTTTAAAAAAATTTGAAACATTCATCATATTAGAATGATTCATAAATAAAGCATAACAACTCAAGTGCCCAAAGAGTGTCATATCTCAAATTTTACAAATACGTATGGGTCATTTACAATCACAAGAGAGCAGGGCGTGAGTGTATAGCTTCTAGGTGCATTCCCACATATTAGTGGTTTTCCCACACATTCAGTGTCAAATCTGGATCAGCTGTGTTATTCTGATCGTAATCTATTTCATAAAGCTTATTTAAATAAAAAATAAAATAAATTAATCTATATAGAGTTCATTTAAAAAAAATCTAAAGCATTCATCATATTAAAATGATCCATAAGTAAAGCATAACAACTCAAGTATACAAAGAGTATCATATCCCAAATCCACAAACGTTTATAGGTCATTTGCAATTACAAGAGAGTAGTGCGTCAGTGTAAAGCTTCTAGGAAATGGTACATTCCCACGTATAGGTGATATTCCCACATATTCAGTGTCAAATATAAATCAGCTGTGTTATTCTGATCGAAATCTGTTTCATAAAGCATATTTTTTTTCCTTAAAAAGAAATATTATTCCATATAAATTATTTTTTTATATAAAAATCTAAAGCATTCATCATATGAAAAAGATCCATAAATAAAGCATGACAACTCAAGTATACAAAGGGTATCATATCTCAAATCCACAAACGTTTATAGGCCATTTACAATTACAAGAGAGAGCAGTGTATAGCTTTTCTAGGAAAAGGTAGATTCCCACATATATCTCTTTCCTGAAAGTGAAAACAAACGGTCTGTGGTGGCGTATTATGTCAGGGTAATTGCCTTTAAAAGTGAGTTTTAGGAGTCAACAAAAAGGTGAAATTCCCCTTTCTTTCTGTGTAATCTAAAGCTATTAATCGCTACTAATTGGTGATTATCCCGGTATTTGAACCACATCATAAATATCCCTTTAAGAGGAGCACGGGGCCAACATGTGAAAGAGAAAGAGTGAAAAAAAAGGTCTTTTTAAACGTCCTGTTAAAGATCCCGCAGAAAGATTGGATGTCAACGTCCAGACCGCTCCAAAAAAGAACAGCGGGTAATAAATTACAGGAAGCCGCATTTTAGGGGTGCCGTGTTTTACCTTCCCTCGCCAAATGGAGACGACTCATGGGTGGCGAAATTGATGATAAGAGAAGTGTCAAGTCCCCTACTTTATCTTTATGTGGGATCATTTAACATCAAGGTTGGAATTTTAGGGAACAATGCTGCTTTCAATGCAAATCTTAATGATTGGATCCAGTTAAGTATTATTAACAAGAATTTAAATTGTTGTTGGACCCCTTTAGAATTCGGGTCGTTTTAAACTGAAAATTGTTACTTTGCTTTCGAAATAGCATGTATGTGTGTACTAAAACTTTTAAATAATATTTATATTTATATTATTTTTCAAATGTTCTAATTAAAAGATTTAAAAAGATGTAACAAACATTTTTGATTATCATTACCGGTGGCGCATACGAGGGGGAGGGGCGTTACTGGGTCTTGACCCCCAAACCCTTGATTTTTTTCCCGATTGATTATAATCCTATGTATGTACTACATAAAACTTTATTAGGTATTTTTTATTATTAATTAATTTTATTAATTAATGCTAATTATTCATTCAATAATTAATTTTTTTTCACGAAAATCGACAAAATCAAAAGAATATGCTGGGCAGTGTATTGGAGCATGATATGAAAATATATAGTGGATATTTAAAAAAAAAATAATTTTCAAAATTTTTAAAATGCATTTACTTTTCTTTTATTTCGAATTAGCAGTATAAAGCTTAATAAATAATTTTTTGTAAATTACGCTGTTTAACCCATTCACTGCCAAAGGCTCACACAGGAATGTTTCAAGAAGGGGGATCCAGGGTCGAAAGTTCACCATTCTCGTATCATGCTCCTATAATATGCCGCCTAACATATTCTTTTGATTTTGTCGAATTACGGGAATAAAAATAAGTAAAAAATTAAATATGCCCATAGGTTTGGTAAAAAAACATTTTGAGTCGGATATTTAAAAATAAAATTAATACACAAAATTACCGATTGGTATAAATAATCTAATCAAAATTAAGTAACATATATTCTCACTACAATTTAATTCATTAATCAATTAAATAATCAGAATAAAAGCATTTACTTTCATATACAATAATAATAATTTTTTCATATTTCTTATTTAATTAAGCTTCTACAGAATTCAAAATCCGCATTTTCATATAAATTTTATCCAAATCGACGTCATATGATTAACTGCGTTAAAAATGTAATTTTAAAGCATTTTAGGCTCTTATTTAAGTCACTCATCATTTTATTATCCAAAAACACTTACGAAAATTGCTATAATCCTTTTTTAAATATCAGTTATTAAAAATGATTAGTAAAAAAAAACAAATATTATAAAAACTGATTAGAGAACATATTTGTTAAATCTCATTTAATATTTTTGATTTTAACTTGCAAATGCATAGTAAATATCCTAAATTATATATTGAATACCAGGGGTGTAGCTACCACCGTATCAATGATAAAAAATAATCTTAATCCATAAAAAAAAAAATCTTAAAATGTTAAGGGACCCCAATAAAAAGCTCACAAATAATTTTGATGCAGGGCCCTTTCAGGACTAGCTACGCTAGTAACGAATCCTATATTTGTATTGTACAATCCCACAAATTATGGTTCTTTTAGTATCAAAATCTTTCTCATATTAACTGCTATTATGTTATCATTAAAACAGCAGTAAATATAGCAGTATTTAAGGGGACATGGTACGATTTATACAAAAAAATTTAATATACGGATTTTCAAAATTGTTTTGGTTGGCTCCTTTGTGTGTATACTATGTAAAACAAATTTTGTGCTCAAAATTTCATAAAAAGCTAGCCATTTAATTTTTTAAGGGAAAAACTTTAAATTTGTGAAGTGTGATTTTAAAATGCTTCTCCTACAAAAATTTACGTACACGCATAAAATTCGATTTACAAGTACGTCAAACTGTGTATAACAAAAATTGGTATAAGTTTTGTGATAACAAGATCGAAATTCATGCAATGCTTCTTTTTATGAATGCTTATTGAAAATTCTTTAAAAAATGCATAAGTTCTGAGTTCAATTATTTTTTTAAAAAATAAGTATTGCTTTGATTCAAAAATGCATACCAACTTTTGTTCCATGTACTATTAGCAATAGGTAAAAACAAATTCAAAGCATTAGTCAAAATTGAAAAAAGGCCTTAGCATTTTAAATGAAAACAAATTAGTTATTTTACCTTTCTAAGATAAGAAGTTTAAAGTTTTGATTTGCCATCAGCATGTGAATAAAAAGGAACGTAAAAGCTATCATAATTCTGCGTTTTTTAAGTTTAGAGCTTTCAAACTTTATGCGTTTATAGAAAAGTATATAAAGAATAATATAGGCTAAAAAAATTAGATTTCCTTTTTTAACTGATTTTTCACAATTGAATCGTACTGTGTCCCCTTAAATTATACCTTTTATGAACTTAAATCTACCTTTCCCTTGGCATTATGCAATGCAAAATAATATAGAGTGTTTTTTTCCAGGTAGAGAAGTTTAAGTTGGCATTACTTTCCAAGATGGCGACCGATTTAACAGCTGTCAAGTGATTCATTCTCAGTTTGGTTTGGCAATTCATCAAAACGATCATCAAGCAAGGCGTAGATTCGTCGAATGGGCCCAAAACGAGATGGCCGTTGTTCCCGATTTTCATAAGCGAATTTTGTTTAGCGATGAAGCGCACTTCTGGTTGAATGGCTACGTCAACAAACAAAACGGTCGCATTTGGAGTGAAGCTAATCCACAAGTGTATGTCGAAACACCGTTACATCCAGAAAAACTGACTGTTTGGTGCGCTTTATGGGCTGGTGGAATCCTTCTTCAAAAACGATGAAGGCCACAACGTTACAGTCAATGGTGATCGGTATAGAGCCATGATTACTAACTTTTTCATTCCTGAATTGAACAATCATGATGTCCAGGAGCTGTGGTTCCAACAAGACGGCACAACATGTCACACAGCTCGTGCCACAATCGATTTATTGAAAGACACGTTTGGTGACCGCCTAATTTCACGTTTTGGACCTGTGAATTGGCCTCCAAGGTCTTGTGATTTAACACCGCTAGACTATTTTCTGTGGGGCTATGTAAAGTTATTGGTCTATGCGGATAAGCCACAAACGCTTGACCATTTGGAAGACAACATTCGCCGTGTTATTGTCGATATACGGCCACAAATGTTGGAAAAAGTCATCGAAAATTGGACGTTCAGATTGGACTACATCTGAGCCAGCTGTGGCAGTCCTATGCCTGAAATCATATTTAAAATGTAATGCCACAAGATTATCTTTCGAATAAAAAAAAATTCATGTCAATCGAATAATATATCGTGGTTTTATTGCAATTTAAAGTTCTATACCTCTAAAAAAAACACCCTTTATTTTCAAACATATAAAGTTATTAATTTATCATCTTCTCAAATCATATTTGAAGAGCTAAGTCGCCAAAATGGCAATTGGCCCACCCTTCAAGGTAGTCCCTTTTCGATGTAATGTAAAATAAACTGTTATTTCAGTGAAATGATTGTACTGATGAGCAGGCGCCGAGTGAGGATGATCGAGACTGTATGCAGCACGCTGTGACTGAAATTCATTCCCTTGATGATAAGTCTGAGCTACCGCGTCGCTTTCCAAAGTGAACAATAACCGTTTACACTCCTGTGATAATCGTTGCAACTATTAATCAAGCGTGAGGCTACAGCTCACTCGATTTTGCCACGCATTCATTTGTTTTCTTTCCGTGTTGCAAACTACGAATGTTTTGTTAAGTAATCGCGTGATACACGAAACTTTTTTAATATGCGTCGCCCCAAAACAAACAACGCTGAGAGGGAGATGTTTGTTCAAGCTTCCTTTTAAGTGATATAAAGCAAATTTTGCTTTTTGTTGCTCGGAGAAGCTATCAAAACAAACCATTAGAATTACGAAACGTAAAATAATACATGCCATTTATATTGTTTTTTCCTATGATATAAAATGCGAGTGTATTAAACTGACTTCTAAAATTTTTTTTTTAAAAAACGTATCTTTTTTCCCATAACAGAGTAGTTCACCGTTATATGGAGAAAAACAATTTTGTTTTCTTAACCTGAACCTACCCATGTGGAAGAGATGTTCTATTGACTGAAAATTACTAGGAAAATAAATTAAAAATAACAATTTTTCAAAATGTATTATTCCCAGAAAGGAGTTGAGTGTTCGAAAGTATGAGAAAAGAATTAATTGTGGTTAGAAGAAATTTTACTCAAAATAAGATTATTTTTCTACAATATAAATAACCAAAAGAGACAATTATTGACAAGTGAGTACTGAGTAGTACAAAGGACACACACGTCGCAACATTTCATCCCCCAACCCTTTCCCCCGCCAACGAATCAGTCCGATCCAAGTTTTTTTTTTTTGTCTTCCATTTTATCATGTACTGTCGAAAAAAGTAATAACAAAGAAGCTGTTCGAAGTTCTTGATGTTTTTTTTCTTGTAACAATTTAGTGGGTGGCCTCTCGTCGCAATAAAAGTTAAAAAGTACTAAAAGTCTTGTTTTTCTTAACAAAATTTGTTTTGACTTTTTACCTTAAATACCGAAAAGTCCTACTAAGACTTTTTATCATAAAAGTCAAATACCTAAACTTATTTTTCTTAGTGGGGCAGTATTTAATGTAATTATTATTAGTGTTATATTTAATTTCATTTTCGCCTTCATCTGTATACCAGAGAACAACTTACGTACTGGAAGGGTTTTGACAGAAATTTTTTTTTCGACCCAGTCCACTGTATATTTGACTATCTGTAATATGTGTGCGTTTTAAAGTTGTACATAGTTTAAAATACGTGTTTCTTTATGTAGGGAATAAATTATTTTTATTAGTTTTTGAAAAAGGCTTTTGAATGTTTTGAATGTAACATAAATATTTCCCCCTCCCCCTTTTTTTATTTCTGTTGAATGGTATTTTGAATTTTAAAATAACATTTTTCGAGTAATAAAGCTATTTTGTGTGATAAAAAAGAAAAAGAATGGTTATGGTAATGTGTGGTGATTTTTTTTTAATGTTGCAAAATCCATAGATTCTGCTCTGTGAAAATTTTGCTAATGCTTTCAAATAAGCGGTTAAAAGAAATCTGATAAATCTTTGCAACAATAAAACTGCTGAGAAACTCATGCATTCACAAACATTTTTAACAAAGATTTTTATTATAGATCTGAACCATGTGAAGTAGTAAAAACAAATTATGTAAAAATCGGATTACAAAGCCGGAAAATAACTATCAAATTATGTAAAAAGTATCAGTTATATTTGTTTCTAAATTACATTTATTCAAACAATAAAAGGGAAAATGTTACCGGATATCAAAGGTAAAAAATGTTTTCCCACGGAATTCGCGATGATGAATGAAAAAGATGAAATAAAAATAAGAAAGAATGTATTGTGTGAGAAACCCAATTTTTTTCATAAATATTCAAGATAAATTTAGAAAACTAATAAAACGTTTCAAATTTTATTCAGAATTTATTTATTATCATTACTTTTTATTTTCGAGAATTGCATGCTTTTGACAGTATTAAGTAACAAAAAAGGACCATATTTTGTTTCGGATGGTTTCAGTAATTTAATATTTGTATAATTTTGTAAGTTACTTTTCTTACTTACTTTTAAAGAATTTAAATTTTTATAAATTGTTCTTTATATGTTCGGGATTATGTTATTTAATAAATAATGTCAGAACAGCAAGACTGAAAGAAAATTAAAAATGTCTTCCGCACATAGCATTTATTTATTTATTTTTATTGAGGTGAGAAAGGCTTCGTATACAAATTGTTTATACACATATAAAGAATTTTTTATTTTTAAATTTGTTCTGAATATGTAATTCTTAAAACAAATCTTTTTATTCCATGTGATAAGGTGTTACACAGGTCTAAAAATCTAATATTTGAAATCGTACATAAGTTGATTTAAATCGCCTACAAGCTTCTATTCCTGCAAATGTGTTTATTGTTCTATAAAGAAAATTCGAATATTACAAATTTAAATAGTGACAATCTTCACTGTAATACATAATACTCTGAAATGGTTGTTAAGTTTACATTTGGGCCTCTGAAATAAAACTTATTAACACCACAATCGTTCTATTTGACGTAAAGGATTATTGGAGTTGTTTTTTTAAACTTCCTGCCTCTTGACTTCCCAAGTACAACTCTGTGTCAGAGGGGTAATAAATTATGATAATAAGTGATTGACAGTTTGTAGATCTCTTATGCAAATACGTGTACTCGCGCAAGGATTCGTTGAAACGAATCTCTCCCCTTTCTCTCTAAAGGACGCGATACAGATCTTATCTTGATTCTCCTGTCAACTGTTTTGACTTACATTTCATTTAATAGTTGAACAAACAACTTACGCTTGTCAATATCTCCGTTTATCGCTGTGTAACTCTCTCAGCGGGGTGGGGCCTAGAATGGGATTTATGACGTCATATGGAAGGCAGTGAGTCATTGACGAGTGAGTGGGGAGAAAAACGCTTATTCATATTCAATACTACACGTCATGACAGTTTAAACACGTCTTCTCAGATCCGTAATATTAAGCTCATAGAGCTGATGAAAAAGCTATCGTTTTGTAATGCGGATCAAATGCTCTACTACGGCTTTAAAAGGCAATATTTGCTGTTGTTATTTCTTCTAAGAGTGAATTGGTTTTGTTTGAATGTAATAATCGGATCAACAACGGCGATAATTTTTAATGGCATTTAAAATAAACACTTTATGTATAGAATTTTATTTTAAATTACATTAAGTGAATTTTTTAAGCTGTTAAATAAGAATTTTTATAATCCACAATACACATTTTAATAAAAATTCCCTTCATTGAATCAAGCGTTCAATACTTTTCATCGATTAGCAAAAGTGTAAATATATCGTTTATAGCAGATAATTATAAATAAGATATATATTTATCCTAATTTTATAACATATAATACATTATTTTAATTAAAAGTCAAAATTATTTGTCTATCTAATTCTCTATTCCCTTCAATCAATTTATCTTAATTAATTAATCGTCTGATAAATTAAGCTCGATTACGTAAATAACTAACTTTGATTAATTGTTAATCTGTTTATAAAGTTGAGTCATTAATTTAGTTTGATATTGATAAAATTAAATTAAAATTTTTTAGGAAAATATATTCTAGCTAATTATAAATATGGCATTTAAATAAATTAACTTTATATGGAAAAAAATTAATTTTTTAGGCTGCAAAAGCCAAAACACTGAAAAAATTAAAATACCTTTTAGTTTCACAAATACCTACTTTTTAAAAAAACGTACGGTGAAAAACAATGATATGCCACAATTACATATTGAAATTTTTATTAATTTTGAGTATTTTTTTTAAAAAAATAAAATGCATTACTTCATTATGTATTTTGATATCGTGAGGCAGAATATTAAAAGATATCATATTTCCATATATAAATTATATATATATATATAATCAACCTTTTATATATCATATTAAAAGGTATCAATTATCTATTCCTTATTTTGCAATTAATGACGAAATAAAATGGGTACACAATTACACATGGGAAAAAAAACTTTAGTATTAAACATTCTCTAAAGGGAAGTCATTAATTTACTACAAAAATATAATTTTAATTACTAACACGGTTGCTCTTCTGAACATAGTAAATAACCTCATATCTATGAACAAGTTCTTAAAAACAACATAAACAAAAGCTTATTGCATATATTTTCATTTTCTCTTTATTTTACGAAGTAATTCTTTAAGATTATGCTACGCTTCCATATAAACCTAAGTAATCAATGAATTTGTAAACAAAAATTACAAAATAATGAGGGTGGGGGAGTTAAGGAAAAAAGAAAGAAAAAGAGTGATTTTTTTTAAAAAAAAATAGTTTCTTTGCGTAAAAATACTTTGATAAAAAATGTCAGATATACTTATTAATAAGCTCAATTTTTTAATATGGCTAAATAAAGCTTTTTAATGATATTAAGACATTTAGTCGATGTAGTAAACATTTATTCTTAATCCAATGAAAATCAATTAATTCTAATACAAAAGTGGATTGTAAAATATGTTACAAAATCTTCAACGTAGCATTTACAGCATTCAGTTGTAACCAAATTTGTATTACTTTTTTAGATGCGCATTTTAAGTACTTTTTTCTATTTAAAGAAATAAAAGAAATTAAATTTTTATTTAAAGCAAAAATACTTAGTCGGATGCAGAATATTCCTAATTTGGAAGTGCTCTTTTATTACATTTGTTTAAATATATATATGATTGAATAAAAAATATAATATATATTTTATAATTCACGTTTTTTTTTAGCAACACTTTCACAAACTAAGAATATTACTTAATAAAGTCACTATCCCAGAATGTAGATTTTTGTTATGATTAGTTTCACACAAGCAGTAAGATATTAAAAATAATTCATATAGAAGGTCAAAAACATGGTAATAAATATATTCATAAGAGATATTTTTCATACTAATGAAAATATTATGAATGAGAATTGAGGAGGGCTTTTAATTTTTTTATTGCTTTTTGTTGTGTTTAAGTTTTTTTAACTGTTTACATTTTTATTTATTTCTCTACATGTGTTTTAAATTATTGGCAAAATATAAAAATTAAAGGCATTTAGAGTATATATTAACACAAAGAGCAATTAAAGTTATGAAGTACATATCTTATTTTATATTATGTAGTATTGTGAAGTTTAAGTATGGCATGGTTAAGGCGTAAAAGTTTCAATATTTATTTATTTATTATGTTATAAATTTCTTTTGCATTAATTTAAAATTTTACATTTTTTTAGGTATATTTTCTGTTCTATTTTTTTTATTTCTGCTTGATAACATTTGTCAAATAAAGGGGAAGATAGGTTTCATAAAACATATTTAACCCTGCAATCCTAATCCAAAGAATTAGCGTAATAATACTGAGGATACTATCTTAATATGTGTAATTAGAGAGAGAGAGAGAGTTATTATTTCGCTATATTTCTTGATTAAAATAATTTCTTTGAGTTAGATAATTATGCCGATTTAGTATATCACTATTGTTACACTAACTTTTTTTTCCCTTTTGTTGCTTTTTTATTCGGGAAATTTTCAAGAAATAAAGGGAAAATATTTTTTTTTTCATTTTTTTTAAAATTCTCAGTTATTTAACTACGCTTGAACTTGAAGTTTTTTTTTTTAAATTATTAATCTAATGAAATTAACTAAAAGTAGTTAACTACATGTTTGCTATTTAAAAACACTCTTAGTAAAAACTTATCACGAATAAAGATTTTAAATTACCTAAAATTTAACTCAAATTGCAAAGAATTTGAAATTCATTATACGCTTAAAATATAAATAAAAATCCAAGAACTTCAGGGGGGAAAAAACTAGTAAAAGTAGTTTTGCACAAATTGCATTTAACTCTCATGGACTATATTACTGGTGTAATATTTAATGTATTATTAGCAAGTGTATTAAGCAGCAAAAGTAAAATACATAATTAAAAAAAATAATTCAGAAACTTAGACTACAGCAATTCAAATATCTATATTTTTTGTATTATCACTTTGGTTCTGTTCATGAAATATGCTATTATTTAAGTAATAACTCTTTGGCAAATGTAAATTACGGCACTTGAAATCAGAGAGGGAGGATAACCTTACATTAATACTTATTTTCATCGTATTTTCAAAATTGTGCCCATGCATACAACTATAAGTCTATTAAAAATAGATTTGTTGCTAGCATACCCCTAAAATAGAACACGATTTTTAAATACGTGAATGAAAAACCACAATCAATGGAGGAACTATGATAAGAAAAAACTCTCTCTTCAAAGA
>BMAU01014158.1:1277500-1437197 GCA_019973935.1 Trichonephila clavipes
GAAACATTTATCAGCTAAAAACATTTTAAACATATGCAGTGGCAGCCTGGAGACCTGTGGAGGGACGGTCAACAGGTCTCCGGAACCCCCCCTCCCCCTTAAAGCATTTGATTTTTTTTATTGATGATAATCCTACGTATATAGTATGTAATTTTTTTATTAAGTATTTATTATTAACAATATATTTTATTAATTAATGCTAATTATTAATTCAATTATTCATTTTTTTCTGTCTTTTGTTCCAAAAATCGACGAAATTAAAAGAATATGTTTGGCGGTGTATTGAGGTATGATACGAGAATGATGCACTTTTGACCCTGGACTCCCTCCCCTTTGAAAATGTTTTTTTGCAGTGGCGTACTCAAACCCATGAACCTCTCTTAAGAAACACGTTGACGCGTAAGCGTGAAGAGGTTATCTGTATGGTGAAAATTAAAAATCTGTTAGTCTATGTGAAGGGGTGTGAAGCCCCAAACCCTCCCCTTGTGTACGCCACTGACATCGTAGTTTCAGTATTTTACTTCCCCCAGATTACATGTGAAAGATACAACGAATTTTTTATCGTGATTTCCTTTCCCCTCGTTTGTAGCGTATTTTCCTTCGTCAGCTTACTATACAGTGTAAAAAACTACATCATTTTTCATACAAATACATTAAATTTTACATTAGCTTTATTTTTATTTGCTCTAGCAGTTCATTTAATTTAAACTAAGCTCAAGATTCAGAATCTGACTTTTTCTATACAATGAAAAATGATGAAACACGCAATCAGCCAGTTAGCTCATGTAACGGAGACTTTTGTTTTGTCTCTTGATAAATAGTTTGAAAACTAACAGCTATTTCAACTATATCGTATCAGACAATAATTTTGATTATTTCATTACTAAAAATGAACGTTTCTAGTAAGTAATAAAATTAAAAATCTTAAAAGTTCTTTTAAAAATCTTAAAAGTTCCTTGCCAATTCAAAATTACCTAAATATTTAGTACTTTAGGGTTTTCGATTATTTTTATTTTCACAAATATATAATAGATGAAAGTTACCATGTATGTAAACACCAAAGAAGAAATCTTTTAATTTATGAAAACAAAGTTCGTCTTACGGGTTAAACTTTTTAATTTTCTCCATTAAATGCAAAATTTCATAGTTGAACACAAAAATTAGGAATAAATAAACTATATAATGTCTAGCTTAAGAATCACAACAAAATAGAAAGAAAAAATATTAAATTTACAAAAAAAAGTGCTTCTGTCTGTTAAAATTTCCTATGGTTGAATTCATAGAAAATAAACAAAATGCAATGAAGCATGTACTTTATCTTTTTCAGCTGTTAATGTTTTTGAACTTCCTAGTTAAGTTCCAGCTAAATGTCAAATTATATTGATTAGTTTAACTAGTTTACCAATAACAATATTTTTTTGAGGTTTTCATTTCTTCCATCCTTTTTCTCCAGGAAGTAATACTGAATGTCACACATAGTCTAGTAATTTGACAGTCATTTGATAATATTTGAGTTTGTGAGACCCCCCTGATTTGTGTGTGTGTGTGTGTGGTGTGTGTGTTAGTTTAAGCATTTCAGCGTCCACTGCTTTATTTATAACATACGTTTTCCCATTGTATAAACATGAATAAATCTTTTTGAACATCAGATTTGTCAAGGAGTTTTCTTAAGCAGATTTTTCAGTTTATTATTATTTTTTTACCTGTCAAATATATTTTCCGAGAAATTTGAATATGAGTTATGATCTCTCATTTCATGATTCTCATGTAAGGCCTCGGTGTTTATTCTTGCATTTGAAAGCAATATCATTGAACTTTAGAAAACATTTCACAGCAGTAATAATAAATGCATAACTAGTTTTTCAGTATTTTTTACGTGGAGGGCAACAAGTCAAAACATTTAAATAATATACTAGTTTCATTATTACTTTTAACAAAGCAACTTTTATTATTAGTAATTAACGTGTTTAAGCAATATTGATTCTTTTGTGTGTTTTCCCCTGAATTACAGCGCTAAGATGTAAATTACTTACTTTTCAACATACTTCTGATTTCAAAACAAATGAAATTAAGTCCTACTCACCTTGTAAACACAAAGATATTTTTCTGCTTTTTAAGTTTTTAAAACCAAGCTTAAAATAACAATATTTTTAATGTATTTGAGAAATTATGTACACACATAACGGAAAATATATTCTTTAATATATAAATTTGTGACATATTCATAAAGTGATTTTCGTCGTACAACTAGTAAGTGTATTATTAGGCATATAAACACAAAATATTGATCGACACACATTTCATGTACCTTAATAAGGCACTTTTTTGATGTTTTCACAAAACAAACATTCTTTGAAATTTTTTAAGTGCCAGAATGTACATCAATCGCAAGTACTTATACTAGAATGATGAATGAGGACAAATTGCTTACTGGCAGCTCATGCGCGTTAAAAGTATAAAAGTGGAACGAAAAGCAAAATTTAGACACTTTCAACGTGACGTTTAGAATGTGAAAAAAAGAACTAAACTATACTGTTTATTCTTTTACTAAACTTTATTTTATACTACTGTCTGCATGCAACTGTGAGCTTTTGTGGTTTTCCCAAGAGTATGTTTTCCCGTTTTCTTGGCACGCATCGTAAAGTAAAATTAGCTACAGTTCTTCCAGTTGATTATTTCAAGTTAAAAGAGGTGGAATCCAAAATGTGCGCCTTGTAGCTAACGGATGTCAAATTATATTTCATAGGCTTTTAATTAGACGAAATGTTTTCGTTCATTACGTTGATGAAGCATCATAAAGATAAATGAATGTGCTTGATAATTATTTTAGTTAGAAACAAATGAAGTTTATAGTTATATCTTTATTATGTATTCTAATTTAATTGATGCTTGTAACTATGTTTTTAGGGCTCCGTACAAACATTGAATATGTGTTCACAAAGCGTGAATGTTGAAAAATTCTTGGATTAAAAATTTTACCCAATTTTATTTTCCCCTTTTAGACGAAGTGAATAATGTACTTTCGGGTAAGTTTATTAATGATCATGCAATTTTTTGCTACTTTATTTGCAACGTATTAGTTTATTCAACTCTGTTTAAGTAACTTTATTCCTTGAAGTTTGTTCCCAATCAGTTTTAATTCAAATATAAGGTAATATAACTTGGGAGAAATTTTACTTATATATAAATCCCTCCTCTTCCATAAGACAATCAAATAATTAAATATTAATAAAGGCTAAGACTATTTCCAATTTTCTCTTTTATCAATCGTTGAACCCTGGATGAAAAATGAGCTTTCTGCTATGGTTAGACACATACACGTTTCTCTTTTTACTAGAATTAACTTATCGCAGAAGTTCTGCGAATCATTCTTCCCAAGTAACCTCGAATTTTTTTTTTCTGTTTGTTTTGCTTCCGTCCGAGTATAGGATTACCATCCGAGTGTGTTGGACACAAAACCGACATCTGTATAATGTGCAATGTTGGCGATTTTTTGGCGATTCTAGTTATATTTACCAAAGCAACCCGAGATTGTTTTTATTTTGAATATCTTCTTACTAGATACGATAATTTCTATAATTTACACAGAGTTATGACTGCTCAAAGAGAGGTCAAACCTATGTGCATGAAAATTTGAAAGGTTGTTACTTTCAATTTGATGGATAAGGTTCGTTTAGGCTGGGTTATTACAAAAAAAAAAGTTTTTGCCAACCTCTGCAATATGTAGATGTTTCTACTTTCTGTGATTTGACTTCACATACGTCCAATCTAGCAACTGCTGTGATGTATTCGTATTTAATATGAGGGTGTGAGTCCCTGTTGCTACATTGTTTCATGACTACATAAGCCTTAGTCGCCCTAAAGCAATTGATATGCTATCCACGAGGCATAAAGGTCCAATTAAAATACCTCCTATACAAAATGCATCAGCGTTTCTTACTGCTTAACTTCCACCTAAGGGTATGCATTAAAATTTAAAAATAAAATAATGAATATTAACTAACACGAGATAACTAGACCTTGAAATTTTATTTCTGTTTCTCATATTTTTGTTCGGTTTTTTCTTTCGCTACCGTAATCCTTTGTTTCAGAGTGAATTCTGATTTTACTTTTACCTTATGAAACATGACAAATCTTAAAAAGCAAATTAACATCTAAATGAAGGTAATCAGTCTAAATTATTTTGTCATCAGTATGGTTTTCACGTTGTTATTAAAATAAAAATATTCTACTATAATAAAACTTAATTATTCTTTCATAGCTCTGCGAAATTAAAATACATGAAAGAAAATGGCATTTAGCTCAACAAAAAATTAATTGATGTAAAGTAATTTATAAATATAATAGTGTGTAAAATTGTTATAACTGCAAAAAAATATTATATATATATATATATATATATATATATATATATATATATATATATATATCTTCCGCATTTGTCAAATGTTTAAAAGTTGTTTTCTTTTAAGCTTACAAAGTGCTTCGTACACTTTTTTTTTCTTTCATTTAAATTCGTTAACAGAAAAAATTTCAAAAGTCTCAGTTTAAATTATACGTTTATAAACATAACATGTTTAACTATTTATGAAAAGGAACACATAAGTAAATATTTAAACATAAAAATTCACACAGAATCATGGACATACGGATTCATAAACAACTTAATTAAATTTCAATTGTGTTTTTAGAAATAAAATCAGAAACCTGAAGAATATTTATATAATGCTTAAAAATATATTTAATCATTGTGCAAGGAACATAAAAATTTATATATTGTATTAAGCAAAATAAACACAAAATAAGTTTTCATCTGCTTCTGTATTTAATCAAATATATATATTAGATCTCACTTATTATAACAAAATCATTTTTGAATGAGAAAGAAAAATTATTTTACTCAAAAAATATAAAAACTTGTTTACATATACAGAAGATAGGAATATTTGAAAGGTTTTTTTCTAAAAAATTATTTTTTAAATTATTTCGTGAGAAGTATCTTCATTATTAGAAAAACATATCAATCACATTATGTATGAAAGAAATAACCGATAATAATTTTTTCCTAAATTTTATTTATTGTTCCTTTGGAGAATTCTCTATGCTTCTTTCGAATTTTTCATCTACGAAGACGTACGACACGTCCAAATCAAATTCATCAAGCTTTTTTCTTAAAAACATTAAAAAATTCTTCATATATAGCTGTCACTTAGGAGGAATTTTTATTGAAGTCGAATGAATGTTAGACAGTATTCGAAGGGAAATGTAAATAAATAAGTAAATGTTTACATATTATGCACGTGGCGTTGTTTACACTTCCTTTTTCGACAGCATTTAACATATTTCAGCCTAAAGATATTATGTTGCAAAAAGAAAGTTTAAATGGATTTGTACAAAATCATGTCATGATTTTATGCAATTGATTATTTACGGATACAATTAATAATTTTCTCCTTTTAATAAAAAGGGATTTTGCGTTATCAAAGCTTTAAATACACACACACAGTTTACACTCTTCTTAGTTTAACATCATTAATTTCAATAAAAATTTTACTTTTTAGTAAATTTTAAAAAGTTTGAACCTTTTTAAAATTATTAATAGTAGTTTACGTTTTTTTTAAACCTCCTGTCTTTTGAAGTTTTTAATTCGACAGATTTTAATCTTCTGGGGGGGATCTGGAGGGACATTCTGAGACTTTCTTGGGGGAGGATCATTTGTATGTCTTAAAGTAATTGTTCTAATTGATATACTAAACATTACGAATAGTACCATTTCAAGCGGAAAAAATCTACATATATTTGTTTCTTTTATTTATTACTAATTAAAATTATTAAAAATAGACATCTGTATTATTTTCTTTCAAAATTATTTGTAAATAATTAAGGATATTTTTCCCTTTGTAAAAAACTATTCTGTTATTGGTTTACAGTTTTTCTTTCTCTTTTTTTAATGAGCATAATCTGAGAATATTTAAGTACTTATAATTTATAAAATATCAAAATTCCTTACCTAAAAACTGATTAAACTGCTCTTTGACACCTACATAGACTTGTTGCTGTCTGTTTTTCGTGTTATGCACCATCCACGGATAAATGGGCTTGTTCACAAAAACATCATTGGAATCTTCTGTAGGTATGAATAATTTTGGCTCTTGGTCCTCGCTGGCCATGTCCTTCAATTTGTCATCTCTGTAGTCCACATAATTTGAGGACTCGTAGGATGGACTCTTTCCTGATCGTGGACTCTCCTCTTCACAATGAGAAGAAAAGGGGGACATCGAGAGACTCTGGATCCTCCCCTGATAAGGGTTGAAAAGTTTCCCGGTATTGAAGGTTGAATAGGCGAGCGAGGCAGGTAACGAGGTGGGACAGTTCCCCTCTTGATAAAAGTTTCGGGATAACAACAGGAATTTTTCTTGTTCGGTTTCTAATTTCGATTTGATTTCATTGTTGCTCTTGTCATCTACGTCAAGTGCATTTTGAGAGTCCTCGCCTACCTCCTCTTTGGTTTGGGGGAGGTTAATTTCCACTGCCTCACCCCCATTATAGTCTTTTGACACCAGAGCGGACGAGATAGAATTGTAACAACTGTTCTTATTAACGTACGACGACAACGTAGTTTCGAATGGCATGCCAGTTAGTGAAGGTTTGTTTACGAATGGGATATATTAAGCCGTGGTGTCTGGATCATACTGTCCCTTCCTGATGATGACCAGCCAGGTCACGTGGTAAGTCGTTGAGCCAATAGTTATGGAGAGGGACCTGTTTTGAGGAATAGAACAACAGTGGATGAGTGAGCGAGTTAGAGTGAAGGGTGGTTATGTATGTGTTGTCGTGCGTTTCCAGGGGATGGGTGGGCATGGTTGAGTAGGATTGCTTTTGGGTTGCCACAATTGGCTTCGTTATCTTTACGTGTCTTGGGTTGTTATAAAGCGTTATGCACTTAACAGCTCATTCTGTTAACCTATCACTAAGCGCGTTTGATTCGCAAAGCGCTTCAAAGAAAGGGTTCCGTTTGCAAAGCTGTAATTGACAATTATCATTATCGCCAGTGTTAGATTTAAAATTTAGATTAATTATTCAATAAGTTTGACTATATATAAATAATTATTTCTGTTTTATTTATCTAATGTTTTAAAAACATGTATTCGGATGCCTGATTTATGGTTTTATGGTACATGCTTAAAGAATAATTTTAAACTATCAGTTAAATTATTACAATGTAATGATTTTATTGCCTCATATCTGTTTCAATGTCTATTATTCAGAATCCTAGAATTTGACTTTTGTAGTTGCCTATTTCAGAGTATATTTTCGAAGCATTTTATCTAATAGTGTGTACTTTTGTACATTGCCGAAACACACACACACATATACAAAACCTAACAATTAATATCTTGGGTGTGCACGATAATAATATATTCAATATTCAGGGATTTGAAAAACTTATGTTTTTCATTGATGTTTTATCACTCTTTTTCACATTTATCTATTTTAAATATGTGTCAGTAACAGTATAATTCTTATATGGAAAAAGAAAAATTGAAAATAAATTTGTGTAAGTTAAGAATTAGTTATTTGAATTACATGTAAATCTTGGTCATCCCCTTATGTAACAATAATTTGATTAGAAATTTTTCACTTAAACTTTAAAATAAGAAAATTACTTTTTAAAGAAAATATTGAAACGAATTTATTTTTATAATATTCTAAATTAAGATGAAAGAAACTGTATTCTATTACGAAAAACATGTACACACACCAAGAAATAGTGAAATAGATAAAGGTGAAATAGATAAAGTACTAAAACATTAAACGTTCGACTAATTTTTGAAATAAATATTATTTAAAAAAAAAAAAAAAAAAAAAACTATAAGGAAATCTGAATAAATTGGCCTCAACTTAGCAATGTTTGGCACAGAAATTGTATGTTATTTTCAGTGGGAGGAAGTTCAAGCAACCCTCGTTAAGGGTGCTCCGGGTGGGATGGGTGGAGTATGAGGGACTTCGTCCCCAAACTGGGAGGGGGGCGTGGTAGCGTGAGGGATGAGTATTTCACTGACAGAATAGGCTTGCATACGCAGACCACTGGTCAAGAATAGGGAGCACAATAAAGGGGGAAAACTCTCCCCCACATAACGAAGGGTGGAGTGGGAGTTGATATCAAGCCCTCAAACTAATGAGGCAATACAGCAAAGATGGTTTTGCAGAACTGAAAATGGGAGCACAAGATTAGAAACTTATACAGTATTACACGTGTTTTTATTTAGAAAGAAGATTTATAATAAAGTAAGAGAGTATTATATCGGTTGTTGACTTCTTGCAAAGCACTTTCGAGATTCTTCACTCATTAATCCAAGACATCAGTAAAAAAAAAATATTTGTTTTTGTGTTACTAATGCCACCTGATCGGCAAAGGCCAGATCAAGGTAAAGGGCTAAGTGACACCTGTCGTTAGCCGTAGCTTTGAGCACCATACACGTGACAGAACGATTTAGCTCCGTTTCACCCCAATTTTGAGGGTGAACACCCTGGGGTGGTCAGGGTACTCCCATCCCCATGCCACGAAGGCGCTATACATTTACAAACATCCATGTTTTCTCCGGGATTCGAACCCAGGCCCAACGGCACAGCAATCAGCGTCGTTAACCACTATACCGGATGGGCGACATTGTGTTTTCGTTCATTTCTTAAATATGAGAAGATTGGAAATAACCTATTTATTTACTTATTGTTATCATTATTTTGTAATTTAAAGCAGAATAGTTAGTCTCTGTATCTCGGAGTTGCCTTGTGTAAAATGAAGTTCAAGTAATTGAAACCGAAAAAGAAAAGGAAAACATAGAATGTAAATCATTGATACAGACTTACTGAAACATAGATTTACATATATATATGGAGACAGATTAGTCATTATGACTTATGGACCGTCAAAAAAAAATTGGGAAAAGGTAACTAACATTTATTTTAATTTTAATAAAGTTTGTTTTATAAATATTTTTATGTAAGAAACAAATAAGAAGTCTATAAAGAGCTTAGTTTGGTCCGTAACATTATAATCACCAAAAAGTATGAGGCAAGAGAGGTAGAAGTAGTAATGCTGAAAGATTTTAAATTTTGATCAATCAGGGTTTGTTTTATTTATATATTAACAAATATGACTAAAAAAGCTTCTTTCCAAGTATGTATCGATTCAGAAAGGCTTTTATGGCGTTATTTAGCATTCTGCTTAGGAATAAGTTAGTAGAAATTACTTTGAAGAAATTTAAAATAAAAAAAAAACAAAGAAAAAAGGACACTAAATAATCCTAACTTAATTATTGAACATGAGAAAATGATACTTAAAAGATAACCTATATTATCAATATCTTCAACATACAGTCTTAAGATAGGGGGGACTTCAGGAAATGTCCGGTTATTAGTAAAATAGTAGCAATGTAGCCTGAGTTTAAACAAATTTGAAATTAAATAAAGTTATACTGAAAGAAAAAGAAATGGGGACGTAGCGGAATAACAAATGTTCATGCGAACCACTATAAAACCAATTGAGGGGTCGCATAAAGCCTTGTGTATCTCGAGTTGTAAAGGTTTAGACAGGCTTTTAATTAACCTCAATATGTTTGTGCTGAAGAATAATGATTTACGTATTTCATTATAATAATTTTGGTTGAACTAAGATTTCTCGATTCAGTTTGGAAATTATTATGTAAAACTAGAAAAAAAAAGAAAAAAAAATATAAGAAAATCAGGAAATTTAGAAATTTGATTGATTTTTTTTCTTCAACATTCATTAGCTTTGCATTGTTTTTAAATATAAAATAATACAATCTGTGACAGATATCTTTCTATGTGTTTTCAGATAAATTAACGCAGATAACAACCCCGTCCAAATAAACTATTTAGATTTGTTTTAGCCAGAAATTACTTTTTCTTAAATTAACCAAGTCACAATCTTTCTGATTTTAAGCACTCCTTAATTTGTTGAGATTGATTAACTATTTTTAGTATTTATTACAAAGGAGTGATTTAACAGTTGTTCTATAAGCTAATTTGCTACATTATGGCTAACAAACTACATTAAGAAAAAAATACGCTTCTGGAATCTGTTAAGAAAAAAATATTTTATATATCTTAAATAACTTATTTCATTATACAATTTTTCGGATGAAAATGTACAATTCCTACAGAGCTCCATATAAATATATTCTAACCATGTTTAATTTTCACCATTTTTTTTTCATATTAGATGACTCATCAAACCACAAAACGTCATTGATACTCGGTCAAAAATCGATTTTCGGGAGGTGCAAAATGGGTTATCCAAATCATTCTCAAACGTCGCTCTTTATAGTTGTCGAACCCAGTAAGCCCTCTCCGTCCGATTAGGTACATTCCCCGTACGTGATCCATCAAAGGGAATTGTTTGTGTCTGGCTGAGAGACAAGAGTCCGCATTTTTGTGGTAAAGAGGAATGGGTTCAGAACCCGTTAGTCGGTAGGAACCGACTGATAAAAAGAGACCAGCAAGCCCGGAACTGATTAGCGATCCTCAATGGCTACCAACCGAATAGCCTTCTGATGACACGGGGGACAGGATTGACAAAGCAGATACCCAGAGTGCTATTCACTTTCAACACAACCCAGTTGAATGAAATCTCATTTACTTTTAAAAGCTTAGGACCTAAATAGGATTACTCTATGCCACTCCATGACTTAGGCTGATCCCTGTTTAAATTTTTGGGGGTCTTTGAGTTTAACAGCTTTGAATCTTGGGAGTTCTAAAGGATTAAAGTGTATGTTGAGTGTGATTGTAGGATTGTTTACCTTATTTACAAAGCAGTTACGAATCAAATTAACTAAACATGGATTGAGTAAATAGAAACATGTAATGTTTATTATTTGTTTTTATAAATTAGTATATTTTTTTGAGTACCTTTTTAGTTCAGATAATTATTTATAACAATAAGGGTCTAGTTTCTTTCTCTTATTTTTGATAGTTTATTCAAAATCTGAGATGTAAAAGAAATTTATATCGTAACTTTACTTGTAAAATCCATGCGTTATTCATACATTTTTTTTTCAATGAAATGCATTAGAAATGAAAATCATATTCGAAACTTAAATACATATATCCTAGGTTAGTCTTGCATTATATCTTGCCAAAATTATGAAGAAGATTCAAATAACGTTATGATAATATTTTTTATATCTGTTACATTTGTAAAAGTAGAAATTTTTTAAAAATAACAACAATCGATTGTGTTTTTTACGAGATATAATTTTAATGTATCTGTTACGTAAGTAGAAATATCGTAAGAAACCACCGAATGTTTCTTTTTTTGAAAAACTTTCAATGAGCGACAAGAATCGAAAAAGAAACATTTTCATACTTTCATCACAAACTTTTAAAATGAGAAAGAAGAAGGCATTGTTTTATAAAACAGGTTCTCTCGCAATATCTCAATTTACAGCTTATTCCGAATAGAGAAAAATGTTTATTGTTGAGAAATGCGTGCAAGTTATCATTGATGCATTGGTAATGTTAAATACTTTCCAATATATTATCATATTGTCACTGATAACTGATAAATCTAATTATGACACCTGGCATAATTAGATTTATAAATTAATCAAGTTTTAAAAAACATGCTTATAACGTCAATTAATTTTAGTATCTCTACAGCTCTTCTATTTGATTTGATACTCTCTAAATACACGAAACACTTAAGTATAAAGGTAAAAAAGAAAATAATAATAATATAAATGTCATTTATAAAAAAATGTTCCCCAGTAAATTCAGTTGCTCGAACTAATAAAAAACATTCATTTTAACTTTTTCCACAAGAGAGATTTTTTAAACCCAATAAGTCATTAGTGTTCTCCTATTAATGTTTTTTCTTCATTTGATTATTTCCACATTCAAAATAAATAATTAAATTACCAATAATCATCATATTTTTTCATACATAAGATAAAAATATAAAATACGTATAAAAAGAAACCATCATTATACATACATATATATATATATATATATATATATATATATATATATATATATTGGGACACAAGATTCAGACAATTCAATACTAAAATCGTTTTCACTATAATCCAAATTCATTATAAGACCATAGAGAAAGTTACAAAGATAAATTCATTAATATACATTATGAGAAAACGTTCACTAATTTAATATCGCCTCAGTGTCAATTAATAACAAATGTACCTTATTTTAAATTGCCTTCTAATGTTAAACATTACAACAATAATTAATTGATATGCTTCAACATCAGTAAAAAAGATTCATTAAATCCTACTTACGCTACTACTATAGGCACCTCCTGTTGGCGTGATATCCAAGTGAAACCGTTTAAATTACCGGCATTGGAGAAAGCACACCGCTATCCGTGACGGTTAGAGCTGAGACCGCGTGTTCTAACTACTAACACAAAATGCATACAGGTCCCGCATCTGTTTGACGCAAAGCAAAGTAGACGCGTATTATTCTCGATCAGGGCTCGACGCACATCTATTAGCAAAACCAATCTAATGTTCTTCTGTAGCGTGAGTCGTAAAAAGAGAGAGAGATGATTTTTCCCCCTTCACTTTTTGTTCTTTTTTTTCCTTGAGCACGCTTACTAGCAATGGGTGTGTTTTGCTTCCGCACTTGAATGCTTATCGTGGCGTGTTTCAAAATCGTTCATAGGCTGCAAATGTCGTTAAGTGAAATTTAGACGCCGTTGCAAGCAATTATGTACTGCCTGTCCAATGCATCATATTTCAGGTTCACATACAGACGAAATATTTCCAGATTTTTTTATACGTATATATCCTTGAGTTTATTTCCATGTTTATGGAAAATTTAACAAAGTAAGTGTCACTACAAATGGACTCTGGCATTGAAATCAAATTATTTGAAGACATTCGTTACGGATCAAACAATGTCGAGTGACGCTTGGTGAGTTACATAAATGGGACGCCTGTGAGAAAATTTAGATATATATAAACAACTGAAAAAATAATAATAACTAATGTATACAAACAGTAAACATAAGGAACTGTAGGTACATTTATTTTTACGCAAATGTACCTCTTTATAAAAAAAATTCCCATCGGAAGTATTTTTGCTTAAAAAACAGAAAAAATTATGCTTCGTGTCATAATAACGATGATGATAACAAAAACAATAATCTTATCAATTTTTATGAACTATTTTAAAATTTTTTTTGATGGTTATTATTTTCGTTGAAAATAATTTTGAGAAACTGAGATCACACTTGTGTGTGTGTGTGTATGAAGGAGAAACTGATCAAAATATTTATTATATCAAAAGGGAAATCAAGTTAGTTTTTTAAAAAAATTTCGAGTTATGTACAGTGAAATAAACTTTATTTTATGAATTAATTTCAGAAATTTGGTACAATTCGTATAGGTTAAATGGTAAAACCATTTGCAAATGTGGAATAATAGTTTTTTTAAAAATTATATGGGGAAAAAAGCGAAAAATTTTACAAAACTTTTGCTTTTTTATATTTTGAATTAAATGGATAGTCGGATTTCTCTCTTTAAGAAAATTAAAACACTTCATTAATCACATCTATCTTCTATCCTTAAAAACTCGGGTAGTCAAAAGTTGCTGATAGGGAAAAAAATTCATAAAAGAGTTATATATATATATATATATATATATATATATATATATATATATATATTAATTTTTTAAAAACAAAAAAAAGAATTATTTTTTTCATTCGAAATTCAGAAAAAAACATTTTTTTAAAAGAATTTCAGGAATCAATTGAGAATATCAAAATTAATACGGAGATCTATTACAATTACATTGCATTAAAAATTCAGAAAGAGAAACTAGTTAAGTGTTTTCTCTAAGGTACTAAATAATATTCTTTAAATGCCGTTTATTTATTTAAATAAAATACTTGGAAAGTTTATCAAAATAAAAAAAAGAAACTGTTTTGTGATGGAAAATGAAGTAGCATATAATATGCTTCTACATTTTCCATTAGCTTTATAATTAAACAGTTTAAAGTTTTTGAAGCAACAGCCGTATATATATACACTCATGAACAAAAAAATTAGCGCACCAAGAATTAATTGCGAGATCATAACGAAACTTGGCATGAAGGTACATGTCGGGGAGATATGCAAATGATTAGAAATGCAGCGTGATTACGCATTACGTATAACCGGTAGAGGGCGTTTAACGTCGTTCTCCGTGGAGTATAAAACAGGTAACCAAAGATTGGTTGAGTGTGATGAATCATATACAAAGGAAGAGCTGGGGTAGATATTCCATTACGCCGTTTTCGAAGACAATATGAGCAGCTGTCGTAGTTTGAGAGGGGGAGAATCATCGGCATGATGGAAGCTGGGTGGTCAGCAATTCGAGTAGTTCGTCAATTAGGCCGTTGTGATTGCGTTGTGAGGAGGTGTTGGGATCAGTGGATCCGAGAGATGTCTTTTACATGAAGACCAGGCTCAGGACGCCCTCGACAGACCAGTCGTCGAAAAGACAGCCACATCGTAAGAAATGCACGCGTATAGCCAACTACTTCATCGGCCTCTATCCAGGCACAAATAGCACCTTCACTAGGGGCCTCTGTGTCTTCTCGAACCATACGAAGGCACCTGGCTGAAGGGCATTTGTAATCGCGGCGCCCATTACGTGTGCTGCCCTTGACGCCCACCCATCGACGCCTCCGTTTGGAGAGGTGCAGCGCACGAGGAAACTGGACCGCAGCGGAATGGAACCAGGTCGTCTTTAGAGACGAATCCAGACTCAATCTTAGCAGTGATGCCAATCGTGCTTGTGTGTGGAGACCCCATGGTGAACGCCTCAATCCTGCCATTGCTTTACAGCGACACACCGCTCCCACAGCTGGTGTGATGATATGGGGTGTCATTACCTACAATACACGTTCACCCTTAGTATTGATCTGTGGCACCATGATAGACCAGCGGTATGTCCATGACATCCTGCAACCACATGTGTTGCCACTCATGCAACGGCTCCCAGGAGCCATTTTTCAACAAGACAATGCTCGGCCTCACATAGCAAGGGTGTCACAAGATTGTCTCCGCACTGCTACTACCCTTCCTTGACCTGCTCGATCCGCAGATTTCTCTCCAATCGAGCATATCTGGGATCATTTGGGACGGTGAGTTAGGCATCCCACGAGTATGAACGAACTAGAGGCAAGGTTACAGCAAATGTGGAACGAAATGTCTGAAGACATCATACAGAACTTGTATGTCTCAATTCCCGATCGTATCGCATGGTGCATTCGTGCTAGAGGGGGTTCAACGGTGTATTAAATCCTCCGTTCTTTTGCCTTTTTCTCTGAAATAAATGATTTTTTTCTTTGATTTTTCTAATCATTTACTTATATCAACTTATATAAAATTTCGTTTCATTTTGATAACTCCTTCTTGATGCGCTAATTTTTTTTGTCCATGAGTATATATATATATGTAATAATTCCCTCTAGCATCCTTTTAATTAACTCTTTTAATAATATTGAAATAATCTTTTAATTGTTTGGTTCGAAACTAACACCCCGATCATAATCGTAATCGATTAATATTATTACATCAGAAATCCCTGTCCCGCCTATTCTATACAATCAGAACTACGATCACGCGCTTGCACTGTTGGTATAAAACCAAACTTCTTGAGTAATCCCGCGCTCTTCCTTTTTGCAGTCATCATGTAAAAATGTACATAGGTGCTTTTTGTGTATTTGTGTTGTGTCCGTCCAGATGTCAATTATGCTTGTCTCCTGTCCACTATGCTTTATAATCATCGCAAGTTGTCTCGTCAACGTGAAAATGTACCGTAAATTTGTCCGTACCGTAGAAACCGTAAATTTGTGTGCTTCAAAATAAAGAAGATGAACGTCCACTGAAGATGTGTTTAATGAAAACCTACTAACACTCGAAAAAAATACTACACTCGGCCAATATTTTACATATATATATATATATATATGTGTGTGTGTGTGTGTATTATATATATATATTATATACATATATATTATATATATATATATATGTATATATGTTTAATAATGTTATATATATGTGTATTGAGTCCTCTTTTTAGTCACCATTTGATGATATTAATTGCTTGCATAAATCTTTGATTAAGGCACTTTCTTCAACAAACCTACCTTTATTCTCTAAAAAAAAACTGATTTTGTAAAGCTGTTACTGCTGTATTGATATATTAACTCTTCATTTGATAGTCAATATTTTTAATATCTGTTACTTATATTTTCTAGAATTTATCTAAGCAACGTTAAATAATAATCTGACATACATATCAACAACGGCTGATTTGTAATAAAATGTACTGCGAAAATTTTCCTTATTTTACCTTCACGGGATTTATATATAAATGATAGAAATTTTCCTTTAAAAAGTGCCGAAGGAAATTGTAATTTGTTTGAAAGTTTCCTTTAGGATTGAACCCAATCCAAGAAATAGTTTAAATAAGATGAAAATGTCTTTATAAATTGAAAAATAATTCTTTTTCTAATATACTATCCAAATTTCGAAAAATTGTTCTTCGTTCAATTATAAAACCGAAATATATTAATTATATGAAACCTTCTGTTAGAAGTTCTGTCATAAACAAATGCAACTTGGAATGGTAACTTGGAATCCTTCCAGTCTTTTTTTTATTATTATTATAACTCCTATTCTTACCTCTGTGCGTTTCAAATCTTTATTTACATCGCTATATCATTTAATTCCAAAATTTCTTCTGAATAATATCTTTCAAATAGCACATAATCATTTCGTATTGTAGTATATATTTTGTTTCTATATGTTTGAAATAACCTTCCCATTAAACTTTCTTCCATCTAATTCTAGATTACTTATCGATGTCGCATTTAAGAAACAACACGAGGATTATTAAAGATTATCTCATTATTTTAAATGAGATCCAACCGTCAAGGATGGGATTTATTTCATACCACTATATTCCAACTTCAGTATCACGTGGACGTGAAGACTTTGAGCCTCGAACATATTTAATGTATCCTACATTAAATTTCGTTGAATTTAAGACTCAGATACGCGTCTCGACTGAGCTATTGCTTTCTACCAACTCGAGGAGGCCGCGGCAGCCTAGTGGTCATGGTCACGAACTCGTTACAGGAGTTTCTGTCGTGACTTTAAATCCTCACTTTGGCAAGGCGGGTAAATTTGGAGTTGAGAGTGACAGCTCAAATGTTACCTTCGGCACTTGACCGTGGTTGGAAATTACGAGGTCCGTCACCAATATCCCTATAGTTGCTTTATAATGCAACTTTAATAAGCACTCTCTCCACTGGAGCTCATGATCATTTGAGGGGAGTTGGAAACCTCTCTCTCTCTTATATATTATACTGACAATGTTCAATTGGCTGTTTTCGATGTATCTGTTCTCAAAATCTATTGTATGTAAATGCTTGAGATTTTTCATACAATTAAAGTACACCTTTCTCATTATACTGAAATGAGCTTTTAGCTAATTCTGAATTTTTTAATAATTTATGAAATATTTTATCAAACATTGCGCAATCTGACCCATTTTTCACACAGAAAATTTGTAAAAAATAAATTTTTGAGTTTTTTACAAAAAGCTCATTTCAGTATATATTAGCCATCATTATAAGTGTATCAAAAAATTCACGTACCCGTGAACGGTAATTTCTCAGAAAAGGTACATCGAACATCAAAATTTACATTTTGAGATAAATTGATTTTAATGTATACAGTGAGACTTCTAATCAGCTAGGAAATAAAAAAATAAAAAGGTTTAATTTACATTAAAAGATACATGTTTTGGCTTATATCAGACATTCACCTTTTAAGCAAAAACGAAGTACTTTGTTTACATTTTTCGCCATTCAAATGGGCGTGGCCCAGTTTCAACGATTATTTAAAAATAGGTTTTAAGGGCTTCTAATTACCCCAGAGGTTAAAGTAATGTATTTTTAGAAAGGTTAAAATCTATACAATTTGAAAATGTAAAAATCTCAAATTGTCAAAAAAATATGATTTTAGTTTTCCAACACACCTTAATAACTCAGAAGCCTTGGGCCTGTTTCAATATTTGGAATTTTATTTGGATAATATTTTGAATTTACCTAAGGGTTCAGTGGTGCACACAAGGAGGGAGGTATAGACCCTCCCCCCATCACCCTTGATTTTTTTCCCGATTGATTATAATCCTATGTATTTAGTAAGTAAAATTTAATTATTTATTATTATAATTAATTTTTTTAATTAATGATTATTATTCATTCAATAATTTATTTTATACTGTTTTTTGTTCCCGAACAAATCTACAAAATCAAAAGAATATGTTAGGCGGTGTATGATACAAGAATGGGGACTCTCGACCCTGCCCTCCCCTTGAAAAATTCTTGTGTGTGCTACTGGAAAAGTTCATACTCTTATGTGCTGGAAATATAAAAAGAAGTAGAGTTCGTAAGAAAATTACTTGAATGGGTTGTAGAAAGAGGAACAGGCGTTTGAAATTAAGTGCCATGCGAGAATTAAAAGTCAGAAGATTTCTTTATGAATTGTTATATGGGGGGGTTAGGTTAAAAAAACTACGATTAATATTCCATCCTCCTGTTTTTAACCAACCAGAAGTAGAAAGTTTAACATGACACATGTAGAAAAGATTGTGTCAGATACAGTTTCACTAAAAAAATTATGTATGGTTTATAAAATAAAGTACCAGTAATCCAAAAACGTAACTATGAAAACGCGCGCTTTCTCGCCCAATTGGTGTTAACTTAATACGTCCTTGAAATTTTACCCTTACCATCTGCATAAAGTTCAACAGTTGAGAATATCTCCCCCTTCTATACAGAACGTGATTACATTTTCACTTTATCATTCTAACACTTCTTTTTCTTAAAGTTAAGCAGCAAGCTGTAAGAATTTGAAGCTTTTTTTTAAATTTTGCATTACGTTGTAGCAATGAAGATCTCGCAAGTGGCAAACTTCGCGATCAACTTGCAATGAAACATTTGCTTTTAATGGTGTAGCCTTTTTTCAATGAGTTTGGATGCCAGGCTTGACAGCAGAGTATCAACAAGAATGACATGAATTGAGGAAAAGGATGATACTACACCCTCCTTTCATCACGACTAAAGTTAAAAAAAATGAATTGTCGTGTAACTTCATACTTTAACTAGCCGGCGTGTTATTTAGTTTTTTTCCCCCCTCTCTCTCTTTGGATTCAGATGACAATGCTTGAGTTCTGAGGGTGGCATTATCAGTGAATGGTTAACATGAATTAAAACCAGTGGTTATGATATTATACAACTGAGACTTCAGAATAAAAAAAACTAATCTTAGAACTTTATACTTTATATGATTCATCCGCATAATAATTTTTTTTTTGCCGCTCCGTAGGATTATAAATGATTTATATTTGATTTTAAAGTAACTACTGGTTGAATTTTGTATAAAAAAAATTCCGTTACTATTCATCATTTCAGAGGAAAAAAAATCTCGCATACTTCGACGACAAAACATCAAGCTGAGCAAAGTGTGACGGTCTTTTTTCTTTTTTTCTGATCTTTTTATTAAAAGTTGTATGAAAAATTAAAAACAAAAAATTCATATCAATGTGACTGAAGATCTATTTGATAATTTGATAAGAGGATTATTGATCCTTCTCAGTGGCGCACACAAGGGGGCAGAAAGTCCTGACCCCCCCAAAAGCCCTTGACTTTTTTCGATTGATTAAATTCTAAGTACATAGTACGTAAAATTTAATTAATTACTTGTTATTAATGATTAATTTTATTAATTAATGCTAATTATTTACTCAATAATTAGTTTTTTACTGTGTTTTGTTCCCGAAAATAGACAAAATCAAAAGGAGCATGATGCAAGAATGGTGAACTTTCGACCCCGGACACCCCCTTGAAAAATTCCTGCGTGCGCTACTGATCCTTCTATATACTATATCAACACTACTTTATAATTATATATTAGGTGAAAAAATAGAATTAAATACCAATGAAAAAACAATAATAATTAGTACTTATTCCTTTCCTAGTAATAATTTGTCTTATGTTTGTGATTCAAAATTCAGTTATAAATCTGACTTTGTAATGGGTTTTTTCAAACTTTCTCTTGATTCATTAAAAAGAACATACCATTGATTCAAAATAATTTAAGTAGGGCTTTTAATTCATTTTAAAGCTAAAATTAAAGGTAGAATTTTCAAAGAAAAACTGCCGATATGTTTGTATTGGATGAGGAAAGCTCAAAATATGGGATTTTAATCCCTAATTATTATTGTTCATATACATTGCTCAAGAATCTTTCTAATACTAAATAAGAGTGAATGCAGAGTGGCATGCAATATTATTTATTTAAAACAGATTTTTCTTTCTAATAATTCATAATTCATGAGATTAACAGTCCATTATTTTCAATTGGATTAATTTTTTAAATATTTCAGATTTTGCCTAATACAACAACGATACCCTATGAGTAGCATTTATAACTATAATGAGTGAACTTATATCATAAAGTAAGGCACTCATAAAAAGAAATGTGGTTTTCGAAGCTAACGGTATATTTCTAAATATATAAGACAATGCTGTTCAGTTTTGTCAATTTTACATAATATTTTTATATTTGAAATTTGCTGTTATTAAATACTTTTATTCAAAAATCTAAATATACATAATTCAGTTTTAATATGTTTTAACACCGAAATCGTACACACAACATATATTGTTGAAAAAATTCATCGAATTTCACTGTATGAATTTCAACTAAAAGAAGCAATTCTTTATAAAAAGGGAGTAAAATGCATATAACATAATTTTTGATAGATTAAGAGAATTCTGCTATAAATAATAAGTATTTAAGTATAAGAAACAATATCGGTACTTATCGGTTATAAGGACGAAGACTTGGCGATTAATTTTCCGAATTGTCACTAACATGTACAAAGGCGACGTTTATCCGACGTAAAGATAAATTCATTGCAAACATAATAATAAAAAATTCAATTCAACGGTGCATAATGAATTTCATTTATTTATAGTATAAGTAACTGGTACAAACAAGACTTTGGCATATATTCTACGTGTTTCCATGTTTGACATCGTAATTCCAATAACCAATAAGTTATTAGTATAACAGGGGAAAAATGGCATACATTTATTTGAAAAACGCCACTTATAGTATTAGAATTTGGCGTAGTTTCTACATATAGCCGTGTTTGGTTTCATGGTCCTTATAGTCAATAAGTGCAAAAAATTGATTATTATATATATATATATATATATATATATATATATATATATATATATATATATATATTATCATTCGAGTTCTTTACACCCAAGCGTAAATTAAACACTTTGAGCCAATTACGATGAAAACAGCAATTTTTTTCAAGAAATCAAAGTCATTTTTCGTGCTAATTTAATTACTTATTCTTTATCTTAACTTAAAACCGACACAGCTTCTAAAATTATGATGATTTAATTTCGAAATGAAGAGCTTTAAGAGCAAAGTAATTGGCTCTACTTAATTCTGAACTGCAAAAAAAAAAGAAAAAAAAATCTGGAGTTCCACATTTGAGAAAGAGATTGTTAACAAACAAGGCTTAATAAGCGAAAAATCGCAGTAATCACTTCTCGCAACCTCTACACTTTTTTTTTTTTGCTTCCACTCTCAACTTTTCGGGACTTCTTGGAAACTGATTTTGAACTAACTCTTTGTTTGAAACGCGCAAAACGGTAAGCATTTGCAGGGTATCGCATCGCCTTTTCAGCTGTATGCTGGGTCAAAGGGAATTTTTTCTCACAGACAGCTGCAAAACATGAGGAGTGAGATGACGTCATCTCACGAACACGTGATCGATTACCTATTGTGGTAGAATCAGAACGGATATGTTTTTAATTACAGGTTAGATATTTTGTAATATAAATCATTTAAGTCACCCCCTCCCTTGGTTTTTGTTTTTGAGTCAAAAAAGAAACAGTTGACATTGAAGAAATTTAACAAAGATTAGGCAAGAAGCAAAAGAATCGGCGAGCATACTTGGTACAGAATGTTAGCATGTATACATTTATGTCTTGATAATTTTTCAGCTGATATTACACTTCAATATGCAGCTGAAGTTTTTAAATAATGGTTTAAAAAACACTAAAATTTGTGATAAGTCTTTTAACATCGAAAGTTTCAACATTTTTTCCCCTTGTCTCTTATACAGAGACCAGATGGTCGATCGGAAGGCAGGCAATGAATTATAATATTATTGACAAGAAAAAAATTGACTTCAGCACTTTTAATGAGCTTTTGTCTAACCGAAAAAAAAATCGTTTGAGAGGGGGTAGTTTTGGGGAATTGGTTTCATAATTACACAGTAAATTCTAAGAAAAATTAACAGTTTAATTATAAAAATAACCATAAATAGTATTCATCAGTAAGTCCTCGATTAAATAACTCAAATTTGTTACGTTGTAAGTAAACCGGATTTTTCTCAGATTTAAATATCAAAAAAGTGTGCTTATGCAAACAAGTAACAGTTTGTAAAACAATGCTAGTTAGTCATAGTTTGTAAAACAATGCTAGTAGGATGACTAATTAGTTACACACAAAATTTTTAGTAAAAAAGTAAATCAGGATTTTACTACAAAAAGTTTTCTGTCCTTAATATGTATCGAAATTAATTTAATACTTCTGTTTAAGAAGTTGTTGAACTAGAGATAAAAGTAAAAGAAAAATACACGTTTTCTTTTTTCACCTTCGTTTGTATTTACATACGAACTACCACTACTAAATTACTTGAAACTATTAAATCTTTAAAAAATTGTGACAAAACATTTAGGATAAACAAATAAATTTAAATAACTTCAAAAATTTAAATCTGAAACATCTGTTGAAGTATGAATAAGTTGTTCATTTACAAATGCTAAAATTTAGAATCACAGACAAAACCAAGTTCATCAGGTAATTTAATTTGTAACTTAAGAAATGGGAGCTTTATGTACGTATGTATATTTATACGTAGGCACACCCAGTCGAATCATAATATTATGAACTGTAACTTATAAGGGGACTTGGTACCCCTAAAATCACAAACCTATCGTTTTTTTTTTTAATTTTTTTATTTTCATTTAATCTTATTCTTTGCATTATTATCTTTCGATTGATATATCACTTGTGCGCATGTCGGAAAGTTAGAAGTTGAATAAAACTTCATTTGAAAACAAATTAGGCGATTCAGCCACACCCCCTTTTTAGAAAAAAAAGCTAAAAAAAGCGTTTTGATAAAAAAAAAAATCTAATTTATAAAGAGAAATAATAACATTAAAAAAAGAATGTGCAATATGTAAAGCAGAATATTTCCGAGGCAATGCATACAATCATTTTTTTTTCTTTGTGAAATGTGTGCATGTAAAATTTTTAAATTAAGGCATTTTATATTAAAAATTTTATATAATTTCAGTTCTTATTCCTGATATATTTTTCATACAAATGTAATACTTTAATATTATAAGAAGAAAAACAGCTAAAATTTCTGTCGTAACAGAAAAAAAAAAATTTTTTTACGTTTTTCTTGAATTTTCTTGTGCAATTAGTACTCTCTAAAAGTTGATCATTTATAAAAATGTGTGGGTTGAAAAAATATGAAAATGCAATTATTTTAAAGAAAAACGTATAACTAATATCTGAAAGTCGTATTTTAAGTTTAATTAAGCTTATAATAATTATTTTTTCAGAATTATAAACTTTAAACTGGTTTTTCTCAGTTTGTGTTTTTCGAAACCTTAGTGCATTCAAAATGCTACTCCCTCGACAATTATTTACCAATCACTTCCATTTTTTTCCTGCGTGTTAAAAATAAAGTATGTAATAAAATTAGGATAAAATTTTGCTATAAACTGAATACTTTTTTTTAAAAAAAAATAAAATGTAAGACATGTTGGCTTTTTCGTTGATTTTTAGCCTGTATATCAACATTTTATTTTTTTTCTCTCGAAAACGAATAAAGTTATTCTAAAATCGATCCCTAAAGTTGCTTAGAACATCCATAAGAGTATTATAAAAAAATTTCAGGTCAAAAAATTAAGTTTTACAAAAGGAGTTAAATTTTAAAATTTTCCCAATTTTCTTCAAAAAATTAAAAATTTTAAAATTGTGTGAATAATATATGAAAAATTTCCTCTGGTATCATTTTCTTGAATAGAAACATTGTATAAAATGCTAAAATATTATTTTTAAATACGTAAATAAAGAAATTTGCTCAAAGGGTACCAAGTCCTCTTAAAATCCAGATTTGACTCATTTTGCTCTGAAAACACCAGTTAGACGTGTGTTGAAGATTTTCACCTGAATATTTGACCATGAGAATAGCAAAGTACCACGGAACTCAGAAAGGTTCCGAGATTGAGAGTTTTGCTGTCTGATGCTCCCACAAACTTTACCAGGGTTTCAGATTTGGGAAATTTGGCGCCAAGGTAATAAGTGGAAAGTATCTTTATACCTCTCAAATCATTCACGGATAATTTTGGCAGCATGAGTAATGGCATTGTCCTATTGAAAGGTATCAGCATCTGCACACACAAGTTACACCATTGTTATGTAAGTGTCTGAGATAGCCTGCTACAACTTGTTTTTGGAACATATAAAAAGATTGTTGGAATGTATGTATTCGTGTAGAAAAAGTTGCCGTAATTGATAAATCACGTGATGTAACAGATTTAACACTAGAACCGCAGATAGGGTCATTCTGACCCAAAAGCAATTTTGTTTTTGATTTTCTCAAAAAGTTACTAACGGAATTGAAAAAAAAAACTTTTACTTTTCCTATTTTTATACAAATAATAACTTGTGAAAATATGATACGTGAAATATTTATCATTTTTTTGTTTTTAGTACTTATACTTAAAACCACGGAATGGTACTAAATTTGCAATTCAATGATTCCTAGAGTGGGAAAAGCTTTTTCAGTCCTCTAAGACAGTGTTACGCAACCTTTTATTGCTGCGGACCGGTCAACGTTTGATAATTTTACCGCGGCCCGCTTAGGGTTGGACACGTTGGTTGTTTTGATTTAACAATTTTAATTTAGTTACATTTAAATATGCCTTCAGAATAAAATATAGTTACACCAAAAAGGAATAAAAGTGATTAACCGGGGAAAGTTGCGCAAATCTGAGAGAAATGCACCACTTTAAATAAAATGGCAATAGTTTAATGTTCTTTAGGTGGCCCGGCACCATTTGATCCACGGACCGGGGGTTGCGGATCACTACTCTAAGATACCGTATCTAATTTTCCTGTACACTGTACTAGCAGAAAAACCACTTCTGGAACGAAGAAATAATGTGTACATAAACGTAAAAAGCTACCAGTTTCAAATCCAGATGAAATGAACTCCGGAACTTTTATTAGAAATGATGGAACGGATTGGGAAAGCATCACCCTGGAAGTTGTACGCGTGATAGAACTACTAAACATAATGTTTTCAAAGAAAAAAGTGGCCAACATTACATTACTACAACAAACAAGTACATTATTGCTCTCCTCAGCTGGGAGGTGACAAGCGTTCATTAAGTTTTAAGAAACGTCACAACCTAGCATTGAATTACAAATATTAGACTATAGAACAGAGGAAAAAGTTTATTTTTCAGATGCGTTTCATTTCTTGCTGCATCCGGTTGATTGGGGCTGGCGTATTCGCCGAGAGACAGCAGAAAATAAGTTTCCAGGAGCCATTGCTGGACTCCAACAAGGTGGAAGACGATGTGTAATGGTCTGAGGCATATTTTCTTGGTAAAATTTAGCTCCATCAATTCCTCTGAAAAGTTCTCGGACGAGTTTGACTCACCCTCGGATTCGAGGCCATCAGCGTATTCGTGGGTGCTTCTGTCATTTTGCGGAAGCAAGTTTTCAGGCTGCCCTCAATCTTGAAGATAAGTTAAATTTTTATTACTTAAATTATAGTTGATTATCCTCATTACTCTTAAGTAGAATAAATCAATAAGTAGATAGATTACCAAGATTACATTTGTGTATGGGGTTATTCATGGTGTTTTGCGTCATGTCATCTACTTTTATAATTAGGTAGAGTTCGAGTCATAATTTCTTAAGTGCGCGACCTATGGAGTTTGATAATCAGGTTTGGGGAAGGTCACCGCTACAAGGTTTGCCCTTTATACCTGTGAGGGGCCACAACTGTGATTACATTAATCTACGATATTTTATGATTAGACTGCACACGCACACACACACACACACACACATATATATATATATATACATGTACACTGATGGCCATTAAAATCCCAACATCATTAAGGAAGGGCAGGGGGTGATACAAAAGTCAAATTCGCATGAAAGGAAGATCTTGCATATGTGCAAATGATTCGCATTTAAACGTGAACGACGATGGAAGGAGAAATGGCATCTCAAACTCTGTAATGAAAGGAAAATTACTCAGTGAGTTTCTCATTTGAAAATTACATTTGAATGTTGGTTGTGAGATGATCGTGATATGAAGGAGAAACTGCTACCATCAGGTGTTGAATTTCAATAGAGAATGGATTGGGGCCCATCATCGTGGCGATTAATCATTCCGCATTATTGCAACTCAGTTTGGTTGGAACCCAGAAACTATCATGTGAATATGGAATCGACGAGTTCAGGATGGGCCCTATCTTCAAGGCCTCAAAATTACCTAAAAATTTATCCATATATTTTTTTTTTACCATCCCAAAAACATGCTATAAAGTTTTGTCATTGTTTTCCTTCCTGGTGTTGCAATTTAAATGACAAGTAGTGTATATATGTGTATGTAATTTCTCTTTAGCTTACGCTGTATCAAATTTTTTAATCTTTTACTTCGATTGTGATAGGATTGTTGTATCAAGCGGGAAAACTCTTCTTTAGAAAAAAAGGAAGAGCCATCTCTCTCTGAATTGCTTGAAACAGCATTTGTATCACAAAAGTAAATGCGAAAAAAACTGCGGTGCAGAATACTTACTGTCGAATTGCTGAGGTCAAATTATTGTACATCTTATTTGATACATTTGAATTATGAAACGAGTGAAAACATTTGCAACTATCTGTATCACAGAAAGAAAAAAAAGTCCCATTAGTTATCATGTAAACTTATAGAAATCAAAATATATCACTGATAATTAAATAAATGGTAATAAACATCCAAGTCACACTGAATAAAAAGAATATAAAATGTTATCAAGCATTTTGGTAATAAATTACAATGTTCCTTTTAACACGATATTTTTTATTATCATTTGTGTGAATTCTATAAAAAACACAATAGAATTTTTTTACTTCCATATGCAGATTCTGGAAGTACAAGTAGTTAGATAGAATTATCTTTTCTCATTTTTTAAACATTTAAATACTTTATAACACTGCAAAAGAGCGCAAAGGCCAATCACAAAGCTAACTTCATAAAACATACCGAACGAACGTACTTGAAAGGAGATGTAAAATTAGTATCTTATAGTTCGATAGCAGCCTTAAAAAGTTCTGTAAAATAAGAGATAAATAAAACATAGGTGATAAGGGAAATTTGTGTTGTAAAAAGGTGAGACCTGGATTAGTATCAACTCTAATAGAGGCCGAGGGAAAAATACTGTGCCTCGATATAAAAAATTTATGAGACATCAATTGCACCTCCACCGAAACGGGTTTAAAATTCCCTTCTTAAATACAATTTTATTACCAACCTATTCGAATTTTGCTTATCACATGGCGGAAACATGAATTTTAAAATGCCGTTGCGAAAAAGATCCATTAGTCTCGCTGAGCGAAGCAAAAATCTCAAATGAAATCTCGTTTATTGTGACATTTAGAAAAAAAATAAAATTACAAAGTTTTCAGAGGGGCCTTAATTCTTATATTTTACGTTGCAGAAGTTACACCATTCATTTAATCGTCAAAATTTTTATTTTTATTTTTTGTGCATTCCGTTGAAACAAACAAGTGTAATAAAACGTCTCCTAGACTTTACAAACTCGGATTTTTCTACGATACCATTTCGACAAAGTTGATGTTAAGTCCCATTTTTAAGGTGCCCTTTTACTTCAATTTGGAAAAAACAATAAAAATGCCTCATAGAGTTACATATATATGTGTGAACAAATATATATATATATATATATATATATATATATATATACTCCCATTTACTGAACACGTATATCTGGCAGGAAACGGGAAAGAAGGTTCGAAGTCTATCTTTTGCACCTTAGAAATACTGAAGATAAAAAGAAATATAAAAGTTTTTATGTTCTTTTTCTCGGAGAACAACAGGAAAAGATATACTCTTTCAAAGAAGGAGAGAAATAAAATTTTAAAATCTTCAAATGAAATCTTTTCGGTGACTCATTACTAAAAAGAGACAGCAACTCCTTTGGGGTCATCTCCAAATTACGCTGAAGGTGGGCCACATTTTCCTTACTGCTGTGTTTTAAGATTGTAATGTTATTCTAAGAAACTTGCCTAGTTGTATGAATAATATTTTTTTAAAAAAACAAAGGCAAACCCCACAAGCATAGCATTAACTCTCTTATTTTAATGCCTTTTTTCACATAATTTATCTTTACTTAAACTTGTACTATAAAACATTAAAATAATTGCCTGATAAAAACTATCTTTAATAAAAATATATAATTTCCACGCGAAATATTTCCCCCTCAAATTTTATTGAAAGCAAAAATATTATTTTTGTAAGCTTTTATTTATTAGGGAAGGAATATACTCGTGATGTTTATACTTAGGAAAACCTAATTTTAAAAATAAATAAATAAAATTTATAAATCAATTTAACAAAACAACTACATAAAACTTTTAATTCCTTCTTTTACGAGTATTAGAAATAAATTACAGATATATCAATCGTCAGAAACATCATAATGGATAATTTAACTAGTCTTCTTAAGAACAATCTTTCCCCACACTGACATATATTTAAAGAAATTAAGTTTCTTTCCTAAATGCATTTATGGCTTATTATTAATTAATATAATCTCTGTTGTTTATAATTAATATTTAACATACTATAGAAAAAGCAAATATAGCCCTTCGTTACATTTTTTATTATGTTAACATTTTTTCAATGCAAAGAATTTTTTCTTTCGTACTTTTATTGTACGTCTATACAACATTTATGCACAATAAAGTCTATAAGAAATGAAGTCCATCAGAGAGTTTGGATTTATTATTTTAACCTTATTTGGAAATGGTCCTGGAAAAAGGTTTCAAAACTTCTGCGCTTAAGCAAAGCAGGGGTAAAATTATTCCTAAAAAAACGCAAAAAAAAAAGTTATTGGCAGAATTAAATCAATTCACTTCATATAAAATTTTATCGAGTAATCTAACACTAGTTATATTTCTCTATTTTAATTTAAATAGTGAACCCAGATAGACAATTTCACTACATTTGCCTAATTCCCTGATTAAGATGGTATGCGTTCACATATATGGTATGTCTATCACCAAAAGTTGATAAATGCTGATCAAGGATTTTATCTCAATATGTTTGACCATTTGCAATGCTTTCATTAAATACAAGCAAGTCTACCAAAGAGATTTTGGCCCACCTGATTCCACATTCATTGTGTGTCTTTCAATAATGTTGGACACATGGTGACTAGTTCCTCGCTCCCTCCTAATCAGAACACGACTTGAACCACTGTCTAAGGAGAATTTAAACTCATCTGTAAAAAGTACATACTAGCATTCATCCCTGATCCAATAGACAAGCTCTCTATTTGCACTTGTTTGCATTCGGTTTAATGGGACCATCTAATCAGTCTCTTTGCATACAAGCATACATTGTACGACGTCTTTATCGTGGTAGCTGTGTGTGAAAATCTTTTTTCATTTGCCACTGAAAAGGTTGCAAGCTGCAATGAGAGTTGAAGTATAGTGATGGTTTTTTTTTTTTTGGCTTAGAAAGAGGTAGAAAACTATCATTGAGAGTAATTGCAACACGTTGGAGAAGATCTTGAAACTGAAGTTTTAGATTCAAACTGATTCCAAAGTCAATGGATCATTCTGCGAGAGACAGTAAGGTATCCGACTATATTCGGAACTGTGATTTTGCAAAAGCATATAAATGGATAGTATATATGATATTTAGAGTCACTTAGATTAGAAAATGTATATAAAATTGTTTTAAGAATAGTATTACAATAAAAAATTATTTAAGTACAATATTTTGACTAAAAATGAACATAGAATGACCCATTTTCAAAATATTCTCCTTTTGTGAAAAATGCCTCTATTATATGCCTGTATGTAGCTCAAACCTCTATACAAAGTCTCAACTAAAATTTTCGAAATATGTAACTTAGAAGTGGGTTTATCCATGTTTTACGATAACAGAGGGGAGAAATTCTAAGAAAAAAACGCCGATAATTATTTCAATGGGTTGTAACTCCGAAAATAATGAGATTTTTTCAAAAGTCATAGTTGATCCTCTGTACAGAGGTCTGAGCTATATACAGGCAAAATATTATTGTAATAGAACCATTTTTCACAAAAGGAGAATATTTTGAAAAAAAGGTTATTCTAAGTTAATTTTTTGCCGAAATATTGTATTTAAATAATTTTTTTTGTCATAATGTCCTTAAAACAATTTTATACATGTATTCTAATCTAAGACTAAATATTATGAAAATTATCCATTTACACGCTTTTGCAAAATCACGGTCCCGAACGTAGTCGGATACCTTAAGCAGTAAAGCACCACCAGCTTGTGATCTCATATTTATGCATCTGTTGTCTCTCTTCACACACACCCCTATTTTAAAAAATTAAATAAACGTGTTCCATATGATATAACAACCCTAAAAGCGGGAGACTGATAAAGCCATTTTGAAAACTTTCGATAGTTGAAAAAATAATTTTTATTTCTCTCTAAAGTAAATATTTTTAAGGATAAAACTGGTAGATAGAAAACTTCTACTTTTCATTGTTAATATGATGTATTGTGCCTCATAAAAACTCGTTTTATTATGTTTATCAAGATTTTGTAGAAGCGCGATCTGAAATGTATGTTATTCTTTAACTATATTGGTAAAGCCTCTGTTTATCTTATAACTAGAAACGATTACTAGTGTGGCATTTTGATCGATGATAATGATTACAGCGAAGACTGTTTACCGAACGACTTCTTGGAACTCTTCGGCGAGAAATTTCAACTACACCATTCATTCCTAAGCATCCTTTAAATAATTTTAATGAGAACTACAGCAATCCTGTAATTATCAGATAAATGTTGCATTTAACAGATACGTTTTTTTAAGTACTATCAATAATTAATGCCACTCTCAGATTCAAAACACGTTTTAAGATTTTATGAGAGAAAATTGTACTTATATGAAGAGTGACAGGAAGAAATAAGCTAAAAACATAGTGATTTCAAATTACACTAAATGATGTTTATTTTTAAATTCTTCACAATTTTGAAGACTTGTTACACATAGGATATACATCATGTAAGTTATTTTCGTCTTCCCAATGAAAACGAAAATCTTTACACGATTTGCTAGTTGAGGAGATTTTTGTGTTCATTTTGTAAATGATTAATACACACACAAAGATAAGCAAAGAAAATAAATTAAGTGATGGATATGAGTTTCGATGAGCTAATTTTACTGCAAAAGCTATTTTATTTGTTTTAGGCCGGATTAAATAGTGTAAAAGAAAAACGAAAATCTATCTCCAATTAAAACCATAACTAGACCTATTCAAACTTTTTATACTATTTATGCCATTAAAAGGTTGGTGAGATGGATTAAAAACATTTTTTTTAAAAAAAAATTTTAACCTTTTTCATCTAAACTTCTCTACGTTTCTTGTAATTGAGTTGTTTCTTCAATTATTATTTAGTACTTAAAACCATATTTTTAAATAATTCTCAAAGAAACAAAAAATAATTCATTTATCTATATATATATATTAAATAGTTCAAAAATTACGAGCTTTTCTATTTAACAACAAACCCAAACCATATTTTTAATCAAAGTAACGTTTTTAAATTAAAAAAATATCACTTATTTAGAGGACACTTTAGATTACTTAATACCTCCATACAAAATCTAATATGCGAAATATAGGAAACTGGCAATCATGATGTGATAGCATTGCGACATTTACTTATGACTTTTGAGGATATGTCAATAACCTAAATTTCTTTCCTTATCACTATTTAACGAGATAAAAAAATCATTAGTATGTTATATCATCCTCAAACAATTGGAAATCCCGTATGCATAACAAAGACCGTTAGATACCGTTGGAATTTCTTCTTTAATCTCATTAAACGTACTTAATTAAAATTAATGAATATCTAATTCATCATGTAATTAATTTTCATTGCTTCCTTAGAAAATCAACAAATTGTTGAAATGCGCATTAAAAAGGATAAATGTGTATTATTTTAGAATGTGAGAGGAAAAAAAACAATTTTATTGAAGTGAAATCGGTTTTCGGTACATGATTTCTTAAATTAGAACATCCATTGGTAAAATTACTGGGAAAGCTAGCTTTAAATACGGAGTTAGATGGCTGAGTGGTTGAGTATTGCGCTTCCACGCTATAGGACCGGGGTTCAAACTCCAGGCTGGGCGAGATCTACTCAACCTTCCATCCCTTCAGCGAGTTGATAAAAGAGTACCAAACTTGCTTGGGACCCCTAAACGTTGGGGGTTTCGCGTTAGACTGACCACCAGACCGGAACATCTGCTCATGCAACTCAGTGCTCAAGGTCATGAAAACTGAGACCGGCACAGTAGGCCTTGTAATTCAGGGCTGCTGATCCCCTAAGTTTAGTTTCAGCTTTGAATGCACAAGATGTGTTATTAGCACTTATATAACAACTTTGAAATCGTGGTTTGACCCAGGTTCAAAATTACGATGTCCACCGCCAATAGCTCTCTTGTTGCTTTAAAGAGCAACTTTAACCCAAAATCAAAATCTTGAGAACCATTCCTTATAATTAGAAATCAATGCATATTTTAAATTTCTTCTTTAAACATATCGTTTCATATTAGCTTGAGTTTAAGTTAAAAAGCAAATGATAAACCTATACACAAAAAGGGAGAAAGACATTCTTCTACAAAACAAAATAATATGTAAATTATAATTTATTAGTCATTACAATGTGTTTATTCATAAGGTTAAAATTTTACGCATCTATCTTTTCAGCGATTTCACGTGATATAAACTTAAATTTCCACAATATTTATACCAGTTTACTTTTAATGAAATTTCAGTGGAAATTATAAGACTTATGGGATTAGGGAAGTCTCATTTTGCCGTAGCGGGGAAGTTCGGGAATTAGACGAACCTATTATAGCGACATTTTCATGTACGGAGAGAGTGTTTATATACGTCCAGTGGCGCACACAAGGGGGAGGGGGTCTGGGGGTCCGGACCCCCAAGCCTTGATTTTTTTTCAGATTGATTATATTTCTAAGTATATAGTATGTAAAATTTAATTAATTACTTGTTATTAATGATTAATTTTATTAATTAATGCTAATTACTTATTCAAAAATTAGTTTTTTACTGTGTTTCGTTCCCGAAAGTCGACAAAATCAAAAGGAGCTTGGTACAAGAATGGTGAACTTTCAACCCCGGACCCTCCCCCTTGAAAAATTCTTGTGTGCGCCACTGTAGACGTCACACACACACACACACACACTATAAAGTAATTCGAGAACCATTGACGACGGACCTCGTAATTTTGAATCAAGATCAAATGACGAAGACGCGTGACATCTGTGCTAGTGCCCCACTTTCCTAACTTTCATACCCTACCAAAGTGAGGACTTTGAACCATGACAGATTTAACGTACATCAGCCCTCTACATGAAGGATCTTGGGGGGGCATTAGGCACTAGGGTTCGAACTCATTGCCCGGTGGTCACAAGTTCGTGACCATGATCACTAGGCTACCGCGGCCACATATCCGTCATTTAACCATGGTCCAAAATCACGTGATACATTTGATTCATAAAAAGACTTTTGAATTGTTAATAGGTAGGTTCAGACATATAACACAAATCTTACGAGCCTATAAAAGATATATTTAGGTCCATCAAAGAAATAAAAACATATTAAATAAATTAATGCGAAGCTTATGTACAAATTGTGTGTGAATAAATCTATTCATAGAGATTGCATTAGAACACAGGAAATGCCATAATCACTATCACTTAGTAAACTATATAATTATAATTAATTATAGCAGGAAATTGATTGATTCTTAATAGTTACATCATTTTTATTCCAAGTTATTTCAATAATAAACCGATAAACCTTTGTGTGAATAAGTTGAGCTAATCCAAAAGGGAGAACTATTAAGTTATCTAAAAAGAAAGATTCAATGACAACAACACAAGTTTAAGTGCATTGCAATTTCGTTTATGGGTGAAAAAGAGAAACAACGTTAAGCAGAGGAAAATATTCAAGTGCCTTTCTTCCTAAAAGTGCCTTATGTATCTTAATTCGAAAAAATGAAAGTCATCTATAAGATATCTATCTACGTATTCTTAGATATTCTACAGAATACCATCTACTTTTAAATTGCTTATCTGCTTTTTTTGGGGGAAAAGCACTATACCTGATTATACCGACATTTCTTTTTATATAGATACATATGAAACATATCGCTTATGAGCTTTTTTTGTTCAATTTTGGATCACCAAATAAAAATTCGGTATTTGTTCAAAAAGGGTATTTTCTTTTCCTTCAAGGGAGAAAAAAGACAGGGAGAGAAACTTAAACTTTGAAAGAACCTCTACGTGTTTCCTCAAAATCTGATTTGTTGTCCCTGTTGCTTCAAAAAGAGCAACTAATCAGATTCAATGTGAAGCGATACAACACAACCCTCCTCTACTAAGAATCAGAACCGAACGCGTCATGATGCGGATTTCATCGAATCAAGTTTACAACAAAAGTACAAGTTGCTCGAAAAGTTTCGAACAGCTTGTTCCCTTATGGTTAAAGGGTAAAAGCTGCAGAATTTTTGAGGATCGTTTCATTACAGATGTTTTCTTTAAAATGAGATTCGATAAGTTTTCAAACATGATGCTAAATCGTAAGGGCTTAAGTTTTATCATGACTTTTCTGGAGAATTAAGTCAGCTTTTATTTTTATATATCAAGTGGAAGTATTTTAAAAATTAGTTTTTTACGGTGCTTTTGTTTTACAAACTTTATGATGACTGATAGTCTGGATTTAAAATGGAAGCTTAACTTATTTTTTTTCTGCTATAAATTTAATTTTTATCATTTAAGGCGATATTTACTTAATGCTAAAGAATAGATCCGTAATTTTAAACACTTTTTTAACTAAAAAATTGTGTCATGATTAATATCATTCCTTGAATCGTTTAGTATTCAAAACAGTTCAGTTTGCGCAACTAATTTCTGATTGGATCAATACTTTTTTCTCTGTATAAAGTATATAACACACATATCTTCTCTTTTTATTAAAATGGTATGAATGCATTTTAAATTCTATATGATTAAATAAATTAAGTTGCGCGTATTTATATCTATCTAAAATTTAAAGACACTGTATATAACTTAATATATATTTTATAACCATGCAAAACTTACGTTAATTTTAAGTTATTTTTCAAACTGATGAGATGTTCATAGTTTGGATTTAGCTAATAACCTTAAAAACATAGCATTCTTTTGTATAAGTGTTTATCCCTCTAAAAATTACAATCAATATTCTAACTGTGGCTCATTTATTCGTCAATGAATATTTTTTAATGTTAATGTAGGTCTCATCAATAAAACTTATTAATACATTACTGTAGAGCACATATTTTTGTAGCCTATAATTACGCATGATATAAAATTATGCAGCACAAAATCACCAAATCTATGCAAGGGATGATTCAAATTTATATATGTATTTTATTAAAGTCTCAGATATAGTATTCCTGTCATGAAAAATATCTAACTACCATTTACATATACATGATTTTAAACACTAAATGCTTGCTAATAATTCGTCATAATTTGCTCATAAATAGAAAGGTTAAAATAACTTACATTTGACTGTATTTGTATATGCCTGACAAAAGCCGAATTCAAGATTAAGAATTAGAGAACCGTTTTGTTCATGTTTTTTACTACACAAAATACTAGAATTGTTTGGAAAGTTTCATGTTGAATGTAACCAGACTTTCAGTAAACTTGTAAGGAATGAATAGTCGTAGATAACAGAAGCATACAGAGGTAGGTTATATGAACGTGATTTGAAATTACGAAGCTCAATATAAGCATTTTTAATATGCAATTATGTAGTTCAAAAATTAATATTAATTCAACAATATAATAATAAAATGTAGTCACATTTACTTATTACGTACGGTAGAATAATGCATGCATATGCGTTAATAATTCAAAGATTACTTAATACTTTTAATGAATAAATGGTTTAATTTGTATTGATGTTTCCTTAAGCAACTCAATAAATAGCATTCTTTCAAATAAAAGACACACAATATATTAAAAAAGAAAAGCTTTTTACTTATTCAGTAGTTTTAAATTAAAATTTACTAACCTTTGACTTGTATTTAAAACGATTCAAGGTTAAGAATTGGAGAATTTCCTTTCAAGTTTTTTACTCCACTAAAAACTAGAAAGGTTGAGAAAGTTCCATGTTGAATGTAATTAGACTTTAAGTAAAGTCTCGAAAAATGAATAGTCAGAGAAAAATGTGGCATCGACAAGTACGTAATCTGAATAAGATTTGAAATTACGAAGCTCAATATAAGTATTTTTAATATGCAAATATGTAGAACAAAAAAGCAATATTAACTAAATAATATAATAATCCAATGTAATCACATTTACATATAAAGCAAGGTAGAGAGAGAGAGAGAGAGAGAATAGTGTATACACATACATTAATAACTCAAAGACTTCTTAATACTTTTAATAAAAAAAGGGTTTATTTTTCAATTGGTGCTCTCTTACGCAACTCAATAAATAACATTCTTTCAAATAAGAGACACAATATAAAGAAAGAAAAGTTTTGTAATCATTCAGAAGTTTTAAATTAAAATTTACTGACCTTTTACTTGTATTTAAGATATTTTTTCGTTAACGAATGATTTAAAAATTATTTACTGTCTAGAACAAAAAAAAATATGTGTGAAATAATTCAAAATTACCATTTTAAATATTTTTCCTTTCAAATACAAAGCCCACCCTCATCAGGGCAGCAACTTAAAATTATTTATTGCTTTTCGATAAGGTAACAGCTTGAACAATTAGAAAAGCACAGCAAATAAAAACCGATACAATTCACAAAGCTCCGAAAACGACACTACGGCATTTTTAATTCGTTGGAGTAGTTCGAGATTTATCTTAAAGGAAGAAAAAACAAAAATCTCCCCGTTACAAAACCCTTGCTGTTGTTGAGCTAAGCCAAACAAAGAAAAATACAAAAATTCCTTTTCATTTGAATTAAGAAGTAAAATCGAGCCACAGCAACAAAAGAGTAAAATGGAGTTGTAAAATTGGAACATGTAAGCAGTTTCAAAAAATTGAAGCATCGCCCACAGTCTTGATAGGTGACTAACGTACATTGTAATCATAGGAACGCCTAATGCTTGTAGCGACCTTTAACAAGAGAGGCACGACTGAAAACATACCAAAAAGCGGTGTTCTGAAGAGACCCGAATCTTCTTGTTCTCAACTGCAAGGCGGAGGTGTTTCGGGTTTTTTATTGTTTCATTGTGTATTTCTTTCTCTGGCGTCTTCAGCGTCTGTGATTCCATGTAAAGCTTTTACCCCTAAAATTTTTAATTCAATTTTTGCGTCTTAAAAATTTATTCAAGGAGTGGATTTCGGGATTTCTTTGCAGTTATGGGGGCGTCTTTTAATTGAAATGTTATGAGCAGGGAGCATTCTTCATCGCGTCCAAGTATTTTGTTGCATTATTGCTTTTAATCTCCGACGTCATGTGCGTATCTCGTTACTTTGTATTGTTGTTGATCTATCTTTTTTTATGAAGAGGGTCGGAAAACTGATTATACAGAATGAAAATTAAAAAGAGTCAGAGGAATCGAAATATGGTAAGTTATCGTTGGGAGTATTTTTAATTTATGATTTAAAAAGAACGGAATTGCTTTTCTTTAATTGAAGATTTTATAAATCAGCTTCGCTTCCCTTCAAATTAATGAGAAAAATAAACTGCTGAAAAATGTAGGAATAAATTTATTTACGGCTTTTTGGAAAATATGCATTTTGTTTCCTAAAAAGAAGTGAGGGCTCTTAAAAGATATTGAATGCAGTGTTGGGTCATCATACAATTTAGGACAAAAATCTTTCATGAAAACAGTTTTCTCACAATTTGGCCAACTTAATATTTATTTCAATGCTGTCTTTTTTGGTTTTAACAGAGTGAATTCATGTTTTTCTTTCAGTAGTAGTTATTAAGTATATTTGTAAAAAAAATCGTATAAAATTGCGACATCCTTCGTTAATAGAAGGAATTTATCTTTTTTTCCCCTAAGAATACCAAAAATAAAATATTTTAAAAAAAGGTCAATTACTATTTTTTCTTTATGAGTTATTTTGGTACCTACGTAGCCTGTTGTTTGTAAAAAATGCAACATCACGAAGGAATCGTTTGAATTAAATGAATTTTGCAGCAAATATCAATTATAGGATGTTACGTAAACTAGTACCGTTTCAGAGCCACCACGCATGCATGGCGTGAGCAGCACCCACTTAACTGATGCTGAAAGCTTATAAATAGAGGGCTGTAGCGGGATGTTGAAAATAATTAGTGATTATTTGTTAGTGGCGAATGTTTAGTGAGACCTAAGTATGCTTCCAAGACGAAATAAGGAACAATTCCAACAACTTATGGAGTTTGAACGGGGTAGGATTATCTGCCTTTGAGAAGTAGGATTTTCCTATTGCGCCAATAGGAGCTCGTGTGCAGTGGAACAGTTCCACAGAGAGATGCAAGTTTGGAAGCAATGGACCGACGAGCACCGAACAACTCGAAAAACTGGCAGTGGACAACGGAAGGTGACATTAGTGCGCAACGATTGACGCCTGCTCCGCTTGGCGTTGAATGACCGTACAGCTTCCTTCAGGCAGTTCGCAGCACGTTGATCTACTGCTACAGGTGTACTAGTGTCGGCTTCGTCAATTCGTCGACGTCTGCTGCACCGTGGATTGCATGCAATTATGCCTTTATACAGGATCCCCCTCACGGCAAACCATCAAAGGCTGCATCTGCAAAGGGATCATGAGCACAGAGCCTGGCAAGCTGATTGGCACCGTTGTCTTTTCAGATGAATCACGCTTCAATTCGTGGGACCATGATGGCCGCATTTGTGTTAGATGCTATGCCGGTGAACACTGCCTTCCAGAGTGTGTTATCAAATGACATAGTGGCCTAACACCCGGAGTTATGGATTAACTTTGAAGAAGTGAGGAAACATATTCGAAAAGCTTCTTTCATAGCCAAGACGTATCGTATTAATAATTGCCAGTCATGTATTCTTCGTGCTGCACAAATCAAATAGGATGTTATTTCAAACATTTCAACCTTGTATTCTATTTTTTCTCAAAAATGTGGTTGTAATATGTCTTAATGATGCTGCAGTTTAGATACCGCCAGTGTAATTATTAACATTAATGACTCGACATTTTGTCTTATTTACAATAGTATTTGGGAAAGAAATCTTACTCAAATCTCAAGATATCTCAAATACAAGTACATTTTTCTAGTTTGAGTTTTAGAGGGGTATTTGTGAAGTAAAATAAAACACAAAATTTCGAAACACGAATGTTTTAAATTATAAAATCGAGTGGATTATGTATTTTGGAATCGCATTCATGAACTTTCTGAACATGTATATTTAGTTAGCATGTTTTACTTGAAACAGAAATTTTATTAGAACCATAAGACTTGATTTAGACTCATTTATTATTTGAAAAACTTTTAACTCCCTTTATATATACATTAAGGGGGAGGGGAAGTCTGCTCATTTATTTGTTTAATCAAATGATTCATTGTATCATCTTTAAACTTTAAAGAGCTTGATGTGATTGCTGTAAAAAAGAAGCAATCAAAATAAAATTGCTCATTAATGTGCTAGGCTTAAAGAAGATAAATCTTTTCATTTGTATTTAAGAGTTTTACAACTGCATAACATTGTAACGTTTACAACGTAAAACTTAGAATTCGCGATTCATTTAAACATAACATGAAGTGTTATAGATTAGTTGATTTATGCAATTGCTTGAATAAGTCTTGTAATAATAATGGAAATTAAAGGTGTCAAAGAGAAACTACCCAATCCAATGCACAATGAATGGCCCGGTAACGAGCTCGTAGGTGGCGTGTCAAGTGCTGTAGCCTTAGTGCCACTGAAGATCTGTCTTGTAGAGGGACTGATGCATGTTAAATCTGTCGTGGCTCGAAGTCCTCCCGTTGGCGTGAGGTGGTAGTTTGGAGAGGGAGAACTAGCTGAGAGGTTGTGACGGGGATTTCATCGCGATTTCAATTAACTGTCCTCTTGGTATTTGGGGGCCAAAATGGCAATTCTTTCCAACCAAGAAGAAGAACGTGTATATGTAAACTAGGAACCATATATATATATATATATATATATATATATATATATTTATATATATATGGGAAGTTAAGCATTTGCTTTGTCGCTAAGTGGAGTCGCTAGGTGTGTTTGCTAAGTAGAAAGATAGTCGTAAGGTGATATGAGATATAGTCTAGAAGAGGAATCTTAATCCTGGAAATTAGCCTAACAGTGCTGGTGCAAATTACCCAAAAGTGGGTCCGAGCCCAACGGAGTATAGTCGGATTAAAGCCAGAACAGAAGTTATAAGGACCGTAGTTGTTTATCTAGGATATAGCGGTAAGCTTAATGGATTAAACTTTAAGTATAAAACATTTACTATTGAGATAGTATTTAATCTATAAAGTTAGATTCAGTGGTTAGTTGCACCATCGATTGGTAATACGTGTTGCGTGTTCTCGTTCTTGATCATACTCCTTAGATTATTCTTGTTGTTGTATTGTGTTTAAGCTAAGATCTTAATAAACAGATTTTAGTATGAATGATTTTAGTAGTTCTTCGTTCCTCCCCATAGACACAGGTCGCATGGATAGTGTAGAACGGGTGTCCCCAGGGATGGGGACATCACAAGGTAACCTTGTCACTTGAGCGGATTCAAAATTGCTAGGACCAGGGGCGGCTCTAGGGCCGGACAAACCGGACCCTTGCCCGGGGCGGTAAATTTTAAGGGTGGCATTTGGCTCAAATTTGAAAAATATATTTTTTATTGTTACAAAAAATTTGATATATTTTTTGAAATGTTATTGGGTCTGAATTTGGTTTTTCATTTAACGTATCTTGACGTATTTTTAAAAATTTTTTTACTCTGTACATTTAATGAAAGTTTTCCTGTATGTTGAAACTTGAAGGGTTTGAGGCGGGAGCATATGTTAAAGCAAAAAGTTTAATATGTTTACACATCTTTAACTAGTAACTTTCTCCCCATTCCGAGTGAGGTCACGAGTGACATTCCTTTCACCCTTATGATGTCCGGTTCTAGCTATCCAAAATGGGACAAGGGTAATAATAGGTTTGTGTAGATACAGAGCCACAGGAGATGCTTTATTTTAGTCTTGAGGGTAGTTATTATAAATTAAAACAAACGCTTGTGGTGTCCCCACCATTAGTAGACTATTTTTCGAAGAAATTGGACAGCTTAAATAGACGATTCCTTATCTTCCATTTTATTCGTATGAAATAATAACAAATAATTACATCCTTAAAATGATATATATATATATATATATATATATATATATAGAGAGAGAGAGAGAGAGAGAGAGAGAAGGGCGGCATTGGAGAGAGGGGCGGTATTTTCCATTTTTGTCCGGGGTGGCAAAACTGCTAGAGCCGGCCCTGCTAGGACCATTGCCAGTCGCCCACGTGTTGCTTTCTAGTGCGACGTAAATAAACATTCACTCACTCACCCAATGTCACGCACTCACTCACCCAATGTCACGCACTCACTCACCCAATGTACAATGAAGAAAAAAGTAAAAAAAAAAAACAATGCATAGGGTAAGACTGAATTTCTGAATTTATCTCTACTATAACTGAAGAAGAAACAGGAAATATTTAGCATTTAAACTAATTCAATTAAAGCGTCATCCATAATTAAATATTCTTTGCGAAAGTTCCAGCACTGAGACGGCTAAACAATAACAGACATCCAGTCTTTATTATTTTTCTGGAATCTCCCTCAAAATCTGCTGTTTTTAGCCCCATTAAGGATTCCTGGTTTTTGGAAAGGCATGGTAATACGTTTGGTTCCACTCCTCCCCCTAATCCATCATTTAGACTCACCCGAAATTCCGAGTAGACTTTCAAAAACTCGTCTCCGTCTTTCATGGATTCGAAAAGATGGGTGAAAATAGAGGATTTTGTCCCAGAGTGTGAATACACTTGAGGTTCGTTCCTAAAGATCTTTTTAGGTGAAGTATCGATGTTCATTCTGGAAGCTGTGATCTAATTTTAGATAGCGAAGGTGATGGCTCAAAACAGGATTGCTTGAAGTTTCGAAGTAAACAAAATGTCTGACAGAAGTAAGATCGTAAAATCTAATACCGTACCTACTAGAAGTGAGAGAAATAGTTGTACTATTGGCTTAATTGTACTTTTAGAAACTTATACTCCAGACTTTTTAAACATGTAGCTTGTATTCCATTATAAATCATAAGACTTGAAGACATTAATTTGAAAATTATTGATAAATATACATCCACGTATTAAAATAACTAAATTTGTTGGTTACTTCAAGAAATTTTGCAGTTATAGAACTTTTTTTTTTCGAAGAGAATATATTGCCAAGTATCGAACAAGACGTCAGAACATATTTTCATCTGGTTTACAGTTCCACATTTTAAAGTATTCGATGTGATTAATTAAACAGTGTCATATTCAGTTGAAAGAAAAATCCTCAAAATCTAATACACGGTACTCTTTTTTCATGGAAAGATGTTTCAATGGCATGGGATGCCATTGAGAGAAATAAACGATTCAAAGCACGATGTAAATTTAATATTAACAATTATTATTTGCTTTGTTTCCAAAAGTGTTCTGCAAAACAGCAAATAATGAGAAGATAGAAAGATCATTTTAAATGATAATAAATATGTATTAAAATAAGATGAGAGAGAGACTCTAAAATGTGTGCGCTAGCGATATTGGTATACAATAAATTAATTATAACGCAAAAATTGGAATTCGGCAATATATTCCTTTTGAATAAGTTCAGCTTTAATAGCATTTTTATTTATATGTCAATCTATTTTCACTCATCTTCAATTCTTAAACATTGATTAATATGATACTTCTTGATCACTAACTTTAGATACAAAATTCTTCACACACAGGTATAAATATCAGTTCCAATCAGTGGCGCACACAAGGAGGGGTCCTGGGGGTCCGGACCCCCCAAACCCCTTGATTTTTTTCGATTGATTATAATTCTAAGTATATAGTGCGTAAAATTTATTTAAGTACTTGTTATTAATGTTTAATTTTATTAATTATTGCTAATTATTTATTCAATAATTAGCTTTTTATTGTGTTTTGTTCCCGAAAATCGAAAAAATTAAAAGGAGCATGATACAAGAATGGTGAACTTTCGACCCCGGAACCCCCTTGAAAAATTCCTGTGTGCGCTACTGGTTCCGATTAAAGCTTATGCACAATGACCTTTATAAATGAAGAAACCCATCGAGAATTCTAAGAAGTACTCACCAAACCAGTTCATCACATTTATTAAGGACAATTTCAACACATCCGACTGCGATGTTTGAAAATCGGTTTCTGTTGGAATTATTTTTTCCTTCCGTCTAATGTGAATTTGCGTGTCTTTACTTCAAGGAACTATACAATAGAATATCATTAATTAATAATGAACAGCTTCTTAAATACGCGATTACGAAGAAGCTTGTGCATCTGTCACTAATGCAATAATTGGCATAATTAGAAATTAGAGAGCTGAGATCTCTTACTGTATTACAAAGTATTCACGCGTCGTGTAGAATTCGAAAATATGTTAGAAAACGATGGAACTACAAAAGATGAGATAGAGACAATAATTACTGGACAAAACATATTATTTTGCAACAGCTTCGATGCGTTCTACGGTTTTAATACAAAGTAGTGTTTAGTACCTAACGAATATCCGTGGTTGTAAAAATGATAAGGACATTAACAGATAACCAGTGGCGTACTCAGGGGTGGGGCTTAGGAATTCACTTTTCCAAAAAATTTTTAACTTTTACCATAAAGCAGGGGCAATTGTTTAGACAAAAGGGACATATTGTGGAAGTGGAGAATACCGAAGCGCCACGCCTTATAAAAAATGGTTGCATTTATTAGTTAACTTTGAACCTCTGAATAGATCAATGCTTCCCAAACTTTCAATAGTTTCAACCCAATATTCAACCATAATTTTCATCGTACCATTCAATTCAACAATACGAAGGAAGCTGTATGGTCATTCACCGCCATGCGGTTTAGGAGTCGATCGTTGCGCACTGACGTCGCCTTCTGTCGTCCACTGCCAGTTTTTCGAGTTATTCGGTGCTCGTCGGTCCACTGCTTCCAAACTCGTATCACTCTGTGGAACTGTTCCACTGCACACGAGCTCCTATTGCACGATAGGAAAATCCTCCTTCTCGAAGGCGGAGTTTAAGTGAAATAACAATTTAAATGCGTTAACTGAAACTAATGCCTTTAAACATAACTTCAGTTAAATATATAGGGCTGATTTTATGCATGGATTTGATTATATAAATGTGTTTCTGACGTATTTTGTTACAGCCATTGGAAATTAACAAAGATCCAATAAATTAATAATCAATGTATGGCTGTTATTATGCAGTGTAATACAAAAAATAGACAAATACATACTTTCAAATTCTTGTTAAATAAAATACCACTTGTGGTATTTTCCATCAAAATTCTTTACCACGTTTAAAGTTATTTCAATCTAACTTATTCTGAACGCCAAATTTGCTACAGAAGATGCGAAAAACTATTTGGCTGCCTTTTTTATATTTCTTCATGATTACAAAAACTTTCTCTAAAATCAATTAAGTGCATCGTTTTTGAAGGTATTGATGTCCGATGCATCTTTCTTTAGAGCAACGAATATCCTTATTTCCCCAAAACCCAGGGGAAAAAAGAATTGACTAGTTTGTAGTTCAATTTTATAACTATTTCAGCCAATAAATCAATTTGCTTTGAAAAAATACAGAAAAAATACCAAAAAAAATGCAAAAATAAAGGGAAGCTTATTTCTTTCAATATTTTTAAGGTACTTTGTAATATACAAGTTAAAAATATTTTATTAACATATCACATTTAAGTTCTTGAAACATAAAATCTTAAGAGCTTCAGTAAAGACCTATTATCTGTAAATGTTTTCACTGCTTCTTAAAGGCATTAGTTTCTTAAAAACATTGAACGATAAAAAAAAATCAAATGCAATTTTTTTTACAAACTAGTGTTATTTATTTATGATGAATCTGATTTTACTTTCAACGAATATTTCAAGCATTAAGAAATATGTTACATTTAATTTAATCATAAATTGATCAAAAAATTATGGAGATAAAAGATTATAGTCAAGTTGTGCAAATATGTCCACTGATAGCTGACGGAAGTTGACACAGTAATAATATCGAAAATAATTACGGAATCTATTGAAATGGCAAGGATTAACCACGTGGCTTTTGTTTCATGAAGCAGAAGGAATTTTAAACATCGGCCAAGCTAAAATCACGTATGATTTACAACAACAATTTATAACTAGTATTCCATGATCACAATTCATAAATACAAAATGCACAAAGCTGCTGCAATGCAAAAAGTGTTTTGATTTACAACAGGACGAATAGGTCAAATGGCCTTAAATAGGCTGCATCGCAATGACTTTTATGATCATATTAGCCAATGGCTTCAATATACCATGAGTAAATAGATAAGCTGATATATCTATATATTTCCTACTAATTTAAACGTAATATATTTTCGTACACATTATAGACATAAAATATTGATCTAACAGAAAAAAAAATAACACTTCACATACAAATCAAAATTTTACAACTACTGATCCATTACCGAAGCAATGACTGCAAACACATATTTTTTAATGTGCTGTGTTAACTGCGAGTATTGCAACTATTTATATATATGATAATTCTAAACTTTTTAAACTCTAAATAGTTTTTTTAGGAGTAATAAATTCAGTCGAGTCCAGAATTCCAGTAATTTTACTCGTACAGGGACAATCTAATAGTTTTGTAACGTTTGCTTAAGCATAAAATATATGGTACTGACTTGGTCTATTAATTTTAGTATATTTTGCGTTTTTAAGTTAACACCAGCGGATAATATACAGAAACAAACACATTTATTTTTCTCTAGAACGGCAAGACCTTCCGTGGTTCCCAACTTCGAAGTAACTGCTCGAAACTGAACCAGTAGGGTTGCCAGATACAATGCAAAATATATACAATGAAATTCTACAGAGCCAGTCGCAACAAATATAACTTAGAGATTAAAAATAGAGAAAACGGGGAAAAAATCTTACATATTGTTGAAAAGAAAAAAAAAATTTCCGCAAAATTTCAATTTAGTTCTATGACCTCCTTGTCCAAAGAGGCCATGTGGGTTCTTAAGGTTGCAGGTTTCTCACCCTTATGCCGGAAATATTGAATTCACATACATCCTCAATTTTCAATAAAATGAAATATGTGAGAAACATTGGCATTATTGTCTTAATATTTCATAGAGATGAGCATGCTAAAAAACTATTAAGAATTAAATGAGTATAGCATGAGTAAAATTCTCATCCACCAAGAGTTCAAAGTGTTAAGATGAATAGATTGTTTTTCGAATAACAGAATTTGAAACAGGTTTTGCTTAAGTCCGTTAGATGCATTTATTATCGTTTATATTACTTATTTTCTTTCGAAATATTCGCTCCAAAAGTTATGAAAAATCCCTAGTAATTATGCTCAGCGGTTTTCTACTCCAATTCGAAGCTTAAAAAAAATGTCCTCAGAAAAATTGACTGAAAAGTAAAATATAAATAAAGCATAAAATAGCTAGAATAAGGTACAGACATTTGAAAAAAAAATAACTATTAGCTAAAAATAGAACACTTAAAACATTTACTAATATCTATTTTTGGAGATAATGCATGATAAACACTTTTACAAAATATATCAACAATACCAATATATAAAAAAGTCTGTTTCAGATTAAATATATTTTGTTGTTATTGTTACTAATGCCACCTGTTTGACGATGTCAGATCAAAGCCCGAGAAATTCATCACGGCAAAGGGCTATATATACGCCTGTCGTTAATCGTAGCTTTGAGAAACATACACGTGGCAGTATGTTTTGGCTCGGTTCCACCCGAATTTTGAGGAGGGACACCCTGGGGGTGGGCAGGGGCCTCCTACCTCTCTTTCCCTTCCACCAACCTTACGAGAGGTGGCTCAACAGCTATTTAGAGTTCCCCCATGCTATCAAGGCACTATACATTAACAACATCCATGCCTTCTTCGGTATTCAAACCCAGGCCCTACGGCACAGTAGTCAGCGTCGCTATCCACTGGATGGGTGGCTAATTGAATATATAAAAAGCACAATGGTGTGATTTTAATTTGCATCGCACTCTGAAACAATACGAGGGCTATTGGCGAAGGAACTTCTAATTACGAACCATAGTCAAGAGAAGAGAACGATATCTGAGTTGACTCCCCTCTCCAAATTTCTACACTGGGGGGGGGACTAAATGGAAAAAAATTGAGCCTCCACATATTTAAGGTGTATCTGCTTCTTTACACGGTCGGTCTTAAGTGACACCAGGTTTTGAACTCGCTTCTCGATAATACCAACCACGAGTTCGTGACCTTGACTATTGGCTACCGAGGCTACTTAAACGCAATGATACAGCACCTACAAATTAGTATTCTGTTCAATCGACACAATACAAAAAGAGTTTTATCAAATTCTTCTAGCATTTCTTTAATAAACATCATCTTTAAATATCATAATAGGCTCAAAGCTTGAGTGATTATAATATCAGCTTCAGTGTTTATAATTAAATATTTTCTATATAAAAATCCAAATAAAAAAGCTTTGTAGGCGAGAACGCATGAATCATAACGATCCATTTATAATATCAGTATTTATTTTTTGTTGCGATACGAAAAAAGCGATGTTTATTTTGAAGTTATTCGTTTCAAATTTTGACAGTTACGCAGGTTTTATCTTTATGTGTCCATCCCTCTTTCAGAAGAAACATCTTGTCCACACGAAAGTCAACTCCTTGATCTCTAAACATATCTGAAGAGAAAACAATTGCCTCCAATCAATACTGAAGATGGTCATACCCAGCGGGCGTGTCTCGAGGCGATTTTTTGGTTATAAGGTCAGTGTTTATGGACTTGTCTGTTATGATGGATTGCTCAGAGCCTCAGGTGTAAGAAAAAAATTGCCCAGACACCACGCCTTCCGATAAGGCACAGAGAAGACATTGATGATATAGTTCCAAGAACTCCAGACTTGTGTTACGGATTTTTTTATGTGGTTGAGCTTTTATACGCGAGAGTATGTTTAAATTTAATGTTCTGCATGTAACTAATTTTAACTGTGTTTATACTTGGTTTGTTTCATACTATCTGAGGTATCGTCTGTTAATGAAGCTAAACGAAATTATTTTGGAAAGCAAAGCCTATGTAAACTTTGCACAAATTATTTTCGGTTTTATTTATAGTTTAATAATATAATTTATCAGCTTCTTCAAATATATATACACCAGTGGCGCACACAGGAATTTTTCAAGAAGGGGGAAGGGTCCGGGGTCGAAAGTTCACCATTCTTGTATCATGCTCCTTTTGATTTTGTCGATTTTCGGGAACAAAACACAGTAAAAAACTAATTTTTGAACAACTAATTAGCATTAATTAATAAAATTAATCATTTATAACAAGTAATTAATTAAATTTTACGTACTATATACTTAGAATTATGATCAATCGGAAAAATATCAAGGGCTTTGGGGGGTACGGATCCCCAGGAACCCCCTTGTGTGCGCCACTGATATACACGTATTTGAAGAAGGTACATTTACTACGGAGATAAACTCTTTTACCTTTTTTCGCTTTTTAGGTTTTACTTTTCAAAGAAATTCTTTATGGATTACATTCAGACCTTGTATTATAAGTATGTATGTGTGTGTGCAGTCGAACCTCTATTTAACAAAGTCACTAAATCCCGAAAAGAAGATAAAATTCGTTAAATAGAGATTCATTTCCCATATGTATTACGTTTTTGGTTCCAGGAAAAAGTTCGTGAGATAGAGGTTCATAAAATGGAGGTCTGACTCTATATACTATATATATGTGTGTGTTTCTTGTTAAGTTTTCTATCTTTTGTTATTCACTAACACATTTAAACTATAATAATTTCTATTTAGCACTAATTCACTAATATTTATGGATATTCTTGTTTTTGAAACATACTTGCAGCTCTTAAGATCCTTTAAAATAATTTAGCGCTTACAATTTTTTATAAGGTAACTATTTTTTCGGTTGCTTTTATTTATATATTTTCTCTCGTTTTCATTTACTAAAGAAATATCCTTGCAAGTGGAGATTTTGTGTAAGGATTCCTATTTTGAATAACATTTATATTTAGCATTATTCAGTGTTGATTACTTGTTTTCATCATATTAAATCAAATGATATTTTTAGTGTTACATTTTTAAATTTTATTTATGGATTTTAATATCTATAGTAATTTTTTGTAATTGCGAGGTTTGCAGATATTGCCCGGTATTGCGCAAACTAAACTAACCTAATTTGCTGCCTAGCATGTGCGTGCAAAATTAAGTGCATAAGGTAAACTTCATGGCCAGGGTAATATAGAATCTGTTGCTCCACGTTCCTCCTCAACATCAAAACAACGAAAACAAAAAGACTTCAGGGCCATTTGCACTAAATATTGAGCTGTTTCCTCTTTGCTTTACATCCTTGATCTGATAAGCAGATTATCTTTTAATAAATTTTATTTGATTTTCCCTGTTTCACGCCTTTTAGAGAAGTTAATGCATGTTACATCTATGGAAGCTCAAAGTCCTTTCTGTGAAGTAATGTGATAGTTTACTGAGGGGAGAGCAGGAATGTCTAATGATTCTTTGAGCTCCTACGCTTAGAGAAATCTTAAGATTTTTTTGAGGCCCTGGGCCCCTATGCAAAAGTAGGCCCTACCTGATAATTTTAAAAGTAGACAGTATATAGCAGAGATTTCCAAAGTGATCTATATAGACCCCAAGGGGTCCATAACGACTTTCAAGGTGTCCATATCAGCAAAAAAAATAAATAATTGGGGGCTGCGCGAGGTGTAAATAGGGTCTATGTGTAATAGTGATTCTTCTTAAACTAGATCGTGACTTTCAAGAAAAGTTTAATCTAGTGGAAACCATAAATGTTACCTATTTAACGGATTTATTTACTAAATTTGTGACGAATCTGTACGGCACTTTACCTCTAATACTCTTGGGAGTCTTTGGGGATTGTAAATTCGCGTATATTTCCAACCAGCTCTTAAAGGAGAAAACGGGATATGCAAATGAATCAAAGTATTTAATGAGAGTGTCGTAAGTTAGCAGGGAGAAGGCTATTGAGCCTAGAGATATATCGACGGAGTTCTAAGAAGATTCAAGTTGATTGTGTGATTAGTTTCTGGTTGATTATCAGGCAGCGATCTACATTTGGAAAGTTTGAGCCGACTGGAAAGATGTGAAGTAGTAAAAGTCAGGTAATATTTAAATTTCAACTATAGGAATCATAAGAGTAAATATATAATAGAGTTAGTGGAAAGTTAATGATTGCTGGTAATTCAAATTGCGTATATCTCTCGGTCCTCTTATTCCGGTAAACCCGTTCGATATTGAGTTTAATAGTTGATTAATATCACATTTCGTGATTTAATTTAATAGTAAAGTTCAATCCCATTGACGTAGACATATTGATTCATCTTTGTATTTAGAAGGTTGATAATTGATTCAAGTAAATAAATAAAATTTGTTATTGTAAAAATGTCGTCTGGTAATTATTTGCCTCAATTCAACCTTGGTGTCCAGGGTGGAACCCAGGGGGGTTCCCACAATTTTAATAAGATTAATTTACACCTACAAGGTGACAGCATAAATTTTATTAAAACAAGAACCATGACAGCGTTTCTGTCCAGAGTTAAGCTAAAAAAGTATAATACTGGATGGCCCGAGTTTTCTCTATTTGTTACGGGCAATCTGACAGGACGGATTCAGATTTTGAAAACAGGTTTCAAAACGCTTTGTCTATGGTAATACCACTCATTGAACTCATATGGTCACATTGAAAAAAATGTCACTTTTTACAATAGGAACTAATCATAATAAGTACAAACGGAAATCTTAAAGTTTAGAAACGGATGTCAGCAATTTTGGCTTTAAAAAAGCAAGCCTGTTGTTTGTCCGGAATTATAAAATATCACGAAGAAGTTTTAAATTGCTTTTCCTAGTGAGAAGGAATTTCAGCGTGGTTGCCAATCTCCAAAACAAAAAAAGAAAAAAAGAAACTGGACACTACTAACAGAGGAGATTTAAGCTCCTAACCTAACAAAATTGATACCAAATGCTTAAAATTTGTTATTGTACGCCGGATTCATCCCTCCCATTAAAATCATTTGTTTGTTGCTTAGTTATTTTATGTACCTAACACTTATTTCATGCATTAAATAATTTTTAATTTAATTTATTAGCATGTGCTTTTTAAATTTTAAACACTATACGTCATTACAATTAGAAATTTAATTCTTTCAAAGTAGTAGTATTAGCAGTCAACATTTAAGTTGATAAATTTGCAAAAATTCAATATTAATTAAAAAGAGGTCTACTGAAAACCGAAAAACATGGCAAGGGGTCTATGAGACAAAAACGTTTGGGAACCTCTGGTAAGCATCATTGTCAAATACTCGTTCAAATGATAATTTCAAACAAACCAATGCGCACGCTCACAATCTCAAAATCCTAGGATTGACCGATAACCACATTTCTACTAAATGAATTGAATGATTGCTTATTTTATTAGGCCTAGGCCTAGCCATAGGCAACGGTCTTCACATAATAATAATAATACAGTCTTACCACTTTTGCCAATCTACATTTAGTTTTAAATTCCTTTTTTTTTTTTTTTTTTTTGGAGAATATAAGCGGGAATAATATTTGATCATTAAAATTATGCGGAACATTATCTTATTAAAGAAGTCGAGAACGAAACAAGGCCCTCACCGAGGGAGAGATCCTGGGCCCGTGACAAGTTTGTTTATGCCTTAAGACATTCCTGGAGTAAAGTGCAACTTAAGTGTCGTCCACGTCACTTGACTCTGGTGAGAAATTATTAGGTCTGTCACCAAATAACCATCGTTTAGATTCAATTTGACTTTAATAAATAATCTATCAATCAGTGTGTAACGGTAAACCATTGTTTGTCATTATCTCGGAGGATTCCTCACTGGTGAGGTTTCGACCAGACCTGTGAGTATATATATATATATATATATATATATATATGTAGGGTTGGATATGTGCAATGGACAACCCCTCCCCTGTACTTAGGGTGGAGCAGTCCACACTGACGTCACACCCCGTCAGGAATGACCGACTAAAAGGACACACGGGAAATATGTAGACGGACGTTAGGGACGCTAAGATTTAGACGTAGGAGAAAGACGTTCTTCTTTGCTGTTCAGTATATATAATCTAGATATTTCATCTTGTTAAATAAATCATTTATCATCCTTAGGTTGTAGTCATTTTCCCATATTTTGGGGGCTCGACCTTTCTCTTGCATATTAAGGAAAATCACCTCTAGACGAGAGAAAATTTTTAAGACGCGTTAATATTTTTCTTCAGTGGACGCTACATTGCAAAAAGCGTAAAAACGTGTTGCTATTGGAATTTCTTTTTCTTGGATTCATTTAGTGCCTCAACTGTTTTTGGATTTATTGTACGGACTGCTCCCCAACCCCAGGTAGGCAAAATTTAATTAAACGTATTTTGTTTGTTTGTTTATTTTGGCTTTAAAATAACTGTATTTAGTAGTTTTTTAACTCAGAGTGTGATAGGGAAATTTTGATTACAACCTTGCACCGTCTAAATTTTCAAAGTGATTAATTTTGTATATTAAGATGTCCTGTAAAAAAAATTAAATTAGGCGATATTCCTATAATTGCTAATTCGTTTTGAAATGTGGTACAACTCGTGCTGTAAAAACATTAAATTCTATATTAGGATTCACCGAATTTGACCGTTCTTCGCGAAATAAAATAAGAAATTTTTCTACATTCCCTAAAGAGTTTAGAGTTGAAGAACACAAAGAAAAAATTTTAACCGAATTCTCATTGCCTGATTTTATCTCAGTCGCTAATTTATTGCATTTAGACGTAGAAACAAATGAGCAAAATTTATGCAATAGTATATTTAAAGCTTTGACGAACTTAGATGAATTCAAACTAACATTAAATAATTCGGAGGCATCCTTTTCTGAAGGCGAAAACGTAGTTTCAAAAACCACATTTCAAAAACGAATCACGTTAGACAGGAATTTTTCATCGGAAGGGACAGACCAACACTCCCCTTTTCCGCATCCGGTCAGTAATTCTTCCCTACCCAGCACTCAAGGTTATTCTTTCATGCCGGCACATCAAAACGTTTCATCTCTTTGTACACAAAAAACTTTTCCTCCCTATTCAAACGAAGCTTCCCTTATAGAGATGAATACCCAGTTTTGGACTTTATTGCGGGATATTTCGGCGACTAGTAGAAAATTTACCGGGGAAGATTTTTATTCTGTAAATAGTTTCTTTCGCGATATTGAAGAAAATTTAAGATTACTGTAAAAAGCAAAACATCCTTCATATTTCCATTACAACTGGTCTCCCAAGATCTAATGGTCAAATTGAAAAACAAAATTCCACCATCATTGCTGTGCTGTCAAAACTTTCTGTCGACGATCCTGAGAAATGGTACTCTCCCGTACCCCACCTGCAAGAAATCCTGAACTCATTTTTTCAAAGAAGCATCAAGATGACTCCATTTGAGCTCCTTTTCGGCACCCAGATGAAGTCTTGCCAGGACATTGAGATTGTCGAACTTCTTAACGATGAGATTACAGCTCAATTCCAAGAACAACGTGATGCTCTCCGTCAAGATGCCAAAAAGCAAATCTACAAAGTTCAAGATGAGAATCGCCGCACGTACAATCTCCGACGCAGACAAGCTCATAAATATCAACTACATGACCTAGTAGCAATTAAACGCACTCAGTTTGGTCCAGGCTTGAAACTTAAGCAAAAATACCTCGGACCATACAAAGTTACAAAAGTCAAGCACAATGACACTTATGACGTAGAACAGTGTGATTTTGTCGACGGACCATCAAAAACGTCTACTTGTGCAGAATTCATGAAACTCTGGCCAAACCAAACTAATTCTACTTGATTTCTCCATTAAAAGCTGTTCACAATTTTTCTTCCTGTGAAAGACTTTCGTTATGGACATTAACAACAGACTTTTTATCTATTTATTTACTTTTGATTCCATTTTTATTGAATGACTCTAACATTTTCTTATTTCATTTTAGTACAAATTTAAGTGTTTAGAAGTAGGAGCATCTTGCTTCAATATGTTCCTGTTCCTTATTCCAGATTCTTATTTTAACCTTGATCTTATTTGTATCGTTAACATAATTTGTTTTACCCCAGTGGTAATGTATGAAATTTTTTCTATTTATGAAATATTACTTTAAATTTGTTTATTTTTCAGTATTTTTGTACTTTTTCTTTGATGATATTTTGTGTTGTGTATAATTCTTTCATCTACTATGTCTCACTGTGTACATTTTTAATATTTCATTACTATGTATCTGTGCATTTTGTCATTGTATATAATCAGGCGAGGTCGCCTTCCCGGTCATGATGGCCGATGTAGGGTTGGATATGTGCAATGGACAACCCCTCCCCCTGTACTTAGGGTGGAGCAGTCCACACTGACGTCACACCCCGTCAGGAATGTCCGACTAAAAGGACACACGGGAAATATGTAGACGGACGTTAGGGACGCTAAGATTTAGACGTAGGAGAAAGACGTTCTCCTTTGCTGTTCAGTATATATAATCTAGATATTTCATCTTGTTAAATAAATCATTAATCATCCTTAGGTTGTAGTCATTTTCCCATATATATAGATGTAGATTACATTACAAAAAATACCAACAAGAATCAAAAACGGAAATATGTAACTTTAATATTTGTTTATCAACAAGTTCTAAGAAAGAAGTAAGAATCAACTCAAATCTAACTAATTAAACCTTTATTTATCTGTTGCATGTTGAGAATGGAATGCAAGCTCCGGGTACGGTCCTTCAAAAATGGTCGATGACAAAGCTCAGAATAAATACTCCAACTGGTTTCAACTCCGACTGAAAACTGGTGTCGTCGCTTCACCATGGTTCAAAATTATGAGATCCGTCATCAAAAGCCCTCAACTAGCTGAACAGTGCTCAGCGGACTTAAAACTAAAGGCAGGGGTAACCTAGTGGCACGTCTTAAGACTTCTTGAAACTCTGGGCTCTTGCTCAAAAATAGACCCCGAGCCCTACGAAAATGTGGGCCCTGGGCTCCTACACAAATGTAGACCCACATGTGACCCATAAAAGTAGGCAATACATAGTACACATTGTCAGAAATTCGTACAAACCCGAAGTCAATACATGTGAATGATTTACAATTGCACAAACCGGCTTGACCGACTTCCAACATTTGGCTGAATGTGTAATGATGATGCATAGTGGAAGACACATGTAGCCAGTTGACATATCATCCGAAATTTCCAGTCTTTAGGACAATACAACCGGAAATAATGTTTGACTGTTAAAATTATTCGAATCATGTTCTTACTAAGGTTAAGTAGAGAACGAGACGAGAACCCCATTGTGGCAGAGGCCATGGACTCGGACCCAATGGGGCCCATATCTTAAGATGTACCTGCTAGTGGTTAAGGTAACAACCTCTTGGTCGGCGTCTCATGAATTTGACCTCCTTTGCTATTGAAAACCTACTGTGTAGAGGGGGTGAGGTGGGGTGTTTTGGAGAGGGTGCGCCACTTCAGGTGCCGTCCTCGTCACTTAAGTATGGCTCAAAATTATGATGTCAGCTCTTAAAACATTCGCTCTCTCCAGATTCAGCATCAGTAGTCTAATAAAAGGTAGCGAATGTATAACTCTTAAATTCACGTATAAGCGCTCATTTTATCCCTTTTCCCAATTATATTTGAGATAAGTATTTTATATGAAATTAAAAAAAAATCTCAATCACACTTTGTACTCTAATTTCCCTTCAATCATATTTCTTGATCTTTAAGCGGGAACCAATTTTGGAAACGAATATGGGTTCACTGGCTACTCGAATACAATGAAATCAATATATTAAATAACGTAATAAGAATGAATTGAATAATTAAATAGATCTTAACTATCAAATCTCATAAATTACGTAGTATTTTGAAATATTTTTAAGTACCATTTTTCCGTTATATTAACATTCAAATAAAAAATCGTACTATACCGATGCTAAATAAATGCGTAAAATTTTATGAACAAGAAAAAAAGTCTTACTCAAGTATATATTTGGGTGATATTTAATAATCTGTATTAGTATGTCTATCAAATCTAATTTTCCTTGAGCCAACGAGAAAAAAATTCTCTTCTCGAAATAGGAAAAACACAATTAAGATTGTTGGTAATTTAACTCTGAGAGTGTTTTTGTGATTTATTACCGTAACACGATACTTCTCATTATTATTAGTAATAATCACCAATTAGTTGATTAATGTTTTTTTTTAAGTTGTACTGTAACGCTTCATCATATTTATCAGAAAATCGCATTTTTTCCTTTACGTAATACATAAGTAGCTTTTTTTTTATTTTTATTTAAAAAACAATTAATAAAAACTTCTGTTTCTCTCTATCTCTCTCTTTGTATTTTCAGTTAGTTACATATTTTAATCAAATGAAAAATTTAAAAATAAAAACATAAATTTTAAATGTCGGCTTCAAATTCTTATGTAAATACATTACTTATTTTAAGAAATTATAATTGAATGAGAACATAATGCAGCTATTCACAAACTTTTAACTGTAGACTTAAAGATATGTTATTTTTATAACTTCGATATAAAAACCGAGAATATTTTGAGATTTAGAATTAAGATCTCTGTAAAAATCCAGACAAAAAATTCTTAAAATATTTACTCATAAGTTCTGCAATCAGTGGCGCACTCAACGGGTGAGCCGGGTTCAGACACCCCCCATAACCGTTGATTTTTTTTGATTGATTATAATCCTATGCATATAGTACGCACAATTTAATTAAGTCGTTTTATTAATAATTAATTTTATTAATTAATGCTAATTATTTATTCAATAATTAACTTTTTACTGTTTTTGTTTCCGAAAGTTGACAAAATCAAAAGAATATGTTATTCGGCGTATTGGAGCACGATACGAGAATGGCACTTTCAAAAACCTCTAATGAGGTTGTATAACTGTCTTTGTAATAATTGCTAACTGTAAACGCAATGTGATTGTAAAGGGTGTTTTTTTGAGAGGTGTAGAACTTTAAATTGCAATAAAACAACGATGTATTATTCGATTGACATGAATTTTTTTATTCGAAAGATAATCTTGTGGCATTACATTTTAAATATGATTTCTGGCATAGGACTGCCACGGCTGGCTCGGATGTAGTCCAATCTGGACGTCCAATTTTCGCTGACTTTTTCCAACATTTGTTGCCGTATATCGGCAATAACACGGCGAATGTTGTCTTCCAAATGGTCAAGCGTTTGTGGCTTATCCGCATAGACCAATGACTTTACATAGCCCCACAAAAAATAGTCTAGCGGTGTTAAATCACAAGATCTTGGAGGCCAATTCACAGGTCCAAAACGTGAAATTAGGCGGCCACCAAACGTGTCTTTCAATAAATCGATTGTGGCACGAGCTGTGTGACATGTTGCGCCGTCTTGTTGGAACCACAGCTCCTGGACATCATGATTGTTCAATTCAGGAATGAAAAAGTAATCATGGCTCTATACCGATCACCATTGACTGTAACGTTGTGGCCTTCATCGTTTTTGAAGAAGTACGGACCAATGATTCCACCAGCCCATAAAGCGCACCAAAACAGTCAGCTTTTCTGGATGTAACGGTGTTTCGACATACACTTGTGGATTAGCTTCCCTCCAAATGCGGCAGTTTTGTTTGTTGACGTAGCCATTCAACCAGAAGTGAGCTTCATCGCTAAAAGAAATTCGCTTATGAAAATCGACCATTATTTTCGAAATAAAATTGCACAATTTGAAAGCGTTGTTCAGGCGTGAGTGTATTCATGATGAATTGCCAAACCAAACTGAGAATAAATCACTTGGCAGCTGTTAAATCGGTCGCCATCTTGGAAAGTAATGCCAACTTAAATTTCTATACCTGGAAAAAAACACTCTGTACTTCCTTAATAATTATTGATATTTCATCACATGCTCTTAAAATTACGTTATTGAGAAATTAGAACCTTTTTCCTCACATAAAAATGACACATAGAGTTGATATCCTCTAAAAAACTAACTGATGATTATTTATATCGAAGGATATAGCTTTTATTATTTTTTATTTGTGGATAGAAGAAGCAAGATTGAGTTGTATTAACGTTGTAAAAGTGTTTTTTACTATCCAAAAGACATTAAATATGTTATCCAATGTCTTATACTCTTAAGTGATAATTATAATGATCATTAAATGATAATTTTCATTTATTAATCTAAATTCTTTTTAGACATGATTCCTCATAAATGTTACACTTTATAATTCCTTCAGTGTAAATAGGAAATTATTGATTATTGTTTGTATTTTTAAAAAAGATAATTTTATCTTCTGTTTCTTTTAACATTTTGTAACCTTTCAAAGGGTCAAAGTGGGAGTAAACTGAAAATATAAATTATAAATGTCAACTTTAAATAAACTTATGATACTTGGTTTCTCTTTTTTTAAAAAAAACAAACCTTTAAACAAAGATTAGCGGAAACTCGAGATACTTAAAAAAATTTTATGAGCAGATATTTGCTTTTGAATATAATTAAAAGGACTTTTCTGTTTCATGTTTTTTGCCTGAATATATATGAAGACTAAATTTTTAAAAATTTCCATTTTTCTGACCAAATAAGCTTGAATCTTTATAGCTTTTATAACCATTGAATTATGTATCTCTTTCGTTCGTATTTTTTGTTCAATAAGCTAAATTATTAATGAGTAAATATTATTATTGAATAACATTTTTAAAGCCTAATTTTTTTTCAGTTATCCGAAAATGTATGTTTTCTTAAAACTCTGTGATTCTCCTCTTAAGATCTCTGTTTTTCTTTGAGATTTGTTGATTTTTATAGTGACGTGAAAAGTCATTCACTTTTCTATAAAAAAAAGATTTGTATTTTTCTCCTGAGAGATGTAGGCATCTAAAAAAATGTTGGATTAGACGATCCATCAATTGCATTTTATATAAACGAATAAATTTATCATATTAATTGTAAAAACCAGTAATATAAAAGAAAAAAAATTAAGTCAATTCCTGCTTAGGTCACAACAAAGAAAAATTTTACTTTAGTTACTTTTTATCAAATAATTACAATTAATATAAATATTCATATACATATGACAGAATCACAATATTAAGTGGCAATTAATTTTTATTAATTATAATTAAATTACCGTATTGTCATCCAAAATAATCGTGTATATAAAATTTCAGCTCACAATTGAGCGCTTTAAAATGTGTTTTATTGACGATTGAAAATTTGAACAAGATATATATATATATATATATATATATATAGGAAGATTGTGAACTAATAGTAGAGGAATTGATTGAATATTAACGTCGCACTGTTCATCTACACGAGGGTTTTTGGCGACGGACCACGTAATTTAATTTTGAACCGTGGTCAAGTGACGTGGATGACACCTGAGCTGGCACCCCCTCTCCTAACTACCATACCACACGAACGGGAGGACGTTTCAACTCTCGACAGATTTAACGTGCATCGTTGCCCTAGACGGCGGGTCTTTAGTGGTACTGGGCTCGAACTCGTGACCAGGCAAGCCGCACCTATACCACTCGGCTACCGCGGCCACTAGTAGGAGTTGAATAAAGACTATTAAAAATACCACAGTTTTATATATAATCAGAGGTTTATTTTTAAAAATACAAACGCACAATTTCGTATACTGGCCTTCCTTATTGGGGGAGGGGATTACACTCTAAAAAACGCGTAGTCGAAATCGCTGAGGGGCAGTGGCGCACACAAGGGGAGAGTCCTGGGTGTCCGGAACCCCCCAAAGCCCTCGATTTTTTTTCCGATTGATTGTAATTCTAAGTATATAGTGTGAAAAATTTAATTAAATATTTGTTATTAATGATTAATTTTATTAACTAATGCTAATTATTTATTCATTAATTAGTTTTTTACTGTGTTTTGCTCCCGAATATCGACAAAATCAAAAGGAGAATAATACAAGAATGGTGAACTTTCGACACTGGACCCCCCTTGAAAAATTCCTGCGTGCGCTACTGCTGAGGGGTAATCTATATGGTAAAAGTTAAAAAAAATCTATTGGTCTAAGGGGGGTTGAATCCCTAACTTTCCTCTTGTGTGCGAAACTTCATGCGCAGGAAACTCTTTAATTATTTAATTTCATACCACCGGGGAGTCTTAGGAAGAAAATAAATAGGCATGTGAAATCAGCGTTTGAAATTGCAGCTGTTTATTAAAAATTATTTATGAGCTTATTATATTAATTATTGAAAATCCAAAGCAGAAGATTTGGGTTACAGTCTCAAAAATTTCTCCAGGTATCAAGATTTGTTCTGAATTATATAATTTTCTAATTAACATTCACAATTAATTAAAACGTTCAAAACGATAAAACTAAAAGCATTTTTTTCCCTTCTAACAGACCATTACCTTTTAGGAGCTCTTCAAAATCCCTAGTAGCAGTAGTAGCAATTTCTTTCAGAACAATGTCGTGTCTGGAAACAAACAAAACTGAGAAAGGCCTACCTAACAATATGAAGAAGGAATCGAAGCAGCCCATATTAATGTATAGGCATGTGTACGCAACACACCAGTGCACCCAGAAAGAAGCAAGATGGCTTGGGAGTGGGGAGGTGTGCTTACCGATGGCTATTGCAGCAGCCGGTTTCGGCATTTGAGTCAGTTACAGCTGAAATCCATTAATTTTAGTCCAGACAGTGCTCCTGATGGGGAACTTGGGAAGAAAAATGAAACAAAATTAAGGAACTGGTGGGTGAGAAATCTCGATAAAGGAATGAAGATTTTAATAGAAAAGGAAGTAGCGAAATGACAAATAAGCTCGAGCTGTGTAAGACGTCTGAAATTTCATTTTGCAACAGTGAGAAAGTATGCGTTTGATAGGTACCATCTTATTTTGAAGCAGTGAGAAGGTAAAATATACGTCTCATTTAAATCAAAGAATATACGACTGTAAATAAGAGGAATTGGAGAATATACTATTGTAAATAAGAGAAATTAGAGAAAATACGACTGTAAATTGAATAAAATATAGCCTGTATTTAAGATATATTCCTATATTCCGGAGTGAAATATATTACACAACAAGGCTATATTCCTTTCAAGAAGAAATTGAGATCGTATTAAAATTGTTTATGAATTAAATTTGAATTTCCTAATATTTATTTTAATTTTCCCTAGTTTTACGGAAGATTGCAAAAAAATTCCATAATGAAAATGAAAAATATATATCTTATTTAAAATATTCTTAGTTAAGGTGACTAACTACGCCCGAAACCGTGAATTTGTAAAATCGTATAAAGGAATATTTTTATACATGATATTCAGTGTCAGTTGAACTAGAATATACATATACATTGTTTTGAATATTAATACAAGAAAAAATTATTTAAATGCAATTTTTTGGCAAAACATGAAGAAAGAATGACATTTTTAAAGCATTCACCCTTTATGAAAGACTTCTATAATAATATTTTGCCTATATGTAGCTAGTACTTCTTCACAGAGCCTGAACTGAGTTTTGAAAAATTCACGTTACTTTCAGAGTTACAATCAATCGAAGTAATAAACGGTGTTCTTAGTTGAAATTTCTCTACACTTAAAACCATTTCTAAATTATCTATTTCAAAAATTTTACTTCGGATTCTTTATAGAAGTCATCTATATGTAAGCAAAATATTATTATAGAAGTATTTTCCGTAAAGGGAAATACACCATTAAAAATACACCATTCCTTATTCATTTTTTGTCAAAAAATTGCAGTTAAATAATTCTTTTTGTAATAATATTCTTAAAATATTTTCATGTTTCATATTCTGATTCAACTGACAGTAAATATCATGAAAAAAAATTATCCATTTACACGCTTTTTCATAAAAACAGTTCCGATCTTAGGCCATCACCTTCACGTTTAAACAGAAAAGAAAACCGAAAACACTTTATAGTTATAAATTGCCGACACAAGTATTAACGAAAGCATATAATTTCTTTTCAGATTCCCCTGTTACATTTTTTCAAGTGTAACAAAACTATTTTATAATTATTTTTTTCCATTATCTTATTACGAATGCAAGTATCACGTGATATTAAAGCAGGATTTTCTAAAGAATAATGTTTCTTATACCACGTTTTATGCATCTTTAAAATAACAAAATAATTTTAAAATGTTTGAGAGGGATTTTATTTTATACGCTTTTATAAAACGAAAAATATTATTCGCTTCATTAAAAGTGTGAGCAAAATGATTTTTTTTTAAATTACTCGATATCGAAAACATTAATAAAAAGAAAGCGAAAAAAGTAAAGTGTAGTAGTAAAGATAGCCAAAATGTTTTCAGTTATAAAGTTGTGCTTTATCAACGATATTTTACTTACTTTTGGTTCAAGATATCACATAAAATTTAATTTGATATCACTGTTGAATTAAAATCTTAATATTTTGATAAATTCATTCATCATATGATGAGGGTGGGGATAATAATACATAATCGTATTGATAAATTTATCGGTAGGGCAGTGCTTATCAAACTTTCAATATACGTGACCCACTATTCAATCATCATTTCCATCGCTCCCCCTCCATACAATAATAATGTTTGGAATTCAATAATACACTGCTGGACAATTGCTAAGGACGGATCCCAAATTGCTATGTAGCATAACATTAAGCGAGACATGAGGCCTAGTAGGATAAAATATAGTTGCCACACTGTTCAGACATTAGAATAAAGAATATTTATTGTTCTGGAAAGTACAAAAGCCGTGAAACATCTGAAAGAAAAAAAAAAATGTTCATTTGATCTGCGTGCGGAGAAATGGAACAATGCATCTAAAAGTCAGCAGACACCTTAAAGAAAGGTATCAGTACGGGATATGTCCATCGTGGAGTGTGATGCAACATTCCACACGTCGTACCATACTTTGCACAACATTATCCAGCAGCTGTTGAGGCAATTTATCCCATTCCTCTGTGAGTGCACGGATGAGGGTGTTCTTGTTTGTCGGAGGATAGTTTCGACCAGCAACTTGCCTCCCCAAAGCATCCCACACATTTTCAATGGAGTTTAGATCTGGAGAACGCGCTGGCCATACGAGACGCTGAATACCCTTGCTGTCTAGACAATCCTGAACAGCGAGTGTTCAATGACATGTTGCGTTGTCGTCCATAAAAACAAATTTATCACCGACAGCACCACGGAAAAGACGTACATGAGGAAGTAAAACTTCAATGTATCGTTGGCCCGTCATAGTCCCATTCGCAACCACATGTATGCGCGTGCGGCCATTGATCATGATGCCGGCCCACACCATGATACTGCATGTCGGATATCGGTCCTTTTCCTGGATATTTTCTGGACGATAAGCAGTACCACTCTCGCGCCAGATCAGTTGGCGTCTACAATCCTATGACAGACTGAACCTACTCTCATCTGAGAATAGTACGCATGCCCAGTCCTGTTCAGTCCAATTGTGATGCTCACGACACCATTGCAAACGGGCAGTACCGCGCTGTCTGGTCAATGGGACACACACAACAGGTCTGTGTGCGTATAGTCCTCCTCCCCTCAAACGTCTGGCAACAGTTTTTCGGGAGATCTGCTTTCCTGAGGCAGCAAGAAACTGATTTGCCACCTGCTGAGCTGTGGTGCGCCTGTTCCTTTTTGCTGATAGGACGATATATCTGCCTTCTGCAGGCGTCGTACTTCTAACACGACCTCCCCCGTGCCGTCTACTACACATTCCAGTAGTTTTAAATGACTTCCACAGCCGTGAAACAACGCTGTGAGCGATGTCGAACTCCCTGGCAACATGTGTTATTTTTCGCCCTTCTTCGATCTTTCCAATAATTCGGCCACGCATAAAATCATCTATGTGATGTCGGGAAGACATGCCAAAAATTTTAAGTTCGTCTATTAAATCTTTCCTGTAAAACTTTGACTTGAAACAACAACTGTCCACACGCGTCAAAACCTTTAAAGCTCTTATGAACGCTATCACGTGATGAACAGATGTGGAAAAAAAATTTGCATACTCATACTTCTTCTTGCTAATATCCCGCACTTATTCTAATTTTCCATATTTTTCTTCCTTTCATTTTGTGGTTGCTATGGATGATAGTGTTATCCGTCCTTAGCAATTGTCCAGCAGTGTACTATACTTTGACACACTAAAGCTACAATACTACTTTAACCTCTTATGTGCCACCGACGTATATAAAAGTCTCGCTCAACCAAACCATTAATTTTCTGGATGTATATATACGTCTTTATGGATGTATATATACATCCATATCTTTTCTTTGCAGGGCTATCCATAAAATTATTCAGAGGGCTTTGGAATGCAATAAAAGGACTTTGACAGTGTTTGCGAAGGATTTACTTACTTCAGAGGATTTGATTATATTTATTTGTTTTCTCCTCCCCCCCCAAAAAAAAAAGCATCTAAATACGTTCGTCTACGTGGTAAGCGGTAAGCGGAGTGAATCGCGTAACTTTTAATTGGCAGTCAAGGAATTAATTATAAACCATACGAATTATCAAGATAAGTGTTAATATATAAGCCCATGGGATCACTGATAATTATGAAACTTGTTCTTAAGGGGACATGGTACGATTTACGCAAAATTTTTTATTTTAAGGATTTTTAAAATTTTTTTGGTTGCCTCCTATGTATGCATACTATGTTAAACAGATTTTGCGCTCAAAATTTCATAAAAATCTAGCCATGTAATTTTTAAGGAAAAACTTGACATTTTGAAGTGATTTTAAAGTGCTACTCCTCCTACAAAAATTGACGTACATGCATGAAATTTGATTTACAAGTACATCAAACTATGTATAAAAAAATTTGCATGGGTTTTGCGTTAACGTGATTGGTATTCATACAATACTTCTTTTTATGAATGTTTATTGAAAATTCCTTAAAAAATGTATAAATTCTGAGTTTAATTATTTTTAAAAAAATAAATATTGCTTTGATTCAAAAATGCATACCAACTTTTGTTACATGTACTATTGGCAATAGGTAAAAAAAAAATCAAAGCGTTAGGCGCAATAGAAAAAAAGCCTTAGTATTTTAAATGAAGACAAACTAGTTATTTTATCTTTCTGAGATACGTCAGTTTAAAGTTTTGATTTGCCATAAGGATGTGAATAAAAACGAACGTAAAAGCTATCATAATTCTGCATTTTTTTAGTTTACAGTATTCAAATTTTGTGAGGATATAGAAAAGTATAAAAAAAAATTTAGGCTAAAAAATTGAAATTTGATTTTTTGACCGATTTTGGTTAATTGAATCTCGTACTGTGTCCCCCTAACTTAGTACTGTTAAATTAATAATAAAATATACATTGTACAAAATACTAATACATTTATAATTGTATTATATCAGTGTAAATGTGTATTCTATATTTTATTATATCAAAAAGTATTTTGTTTGTTTACTTTCAGTAAATTAATAATTTTTAAATAACTTTTGGTTTTCGACTTTTCAATATGCTCACGCCCCCCTCGTAGAGTTATCACGCCCCTCAAGGGGAGCACGCCCCACAGTTTAAGAAACACTGCCGTAGGAAATATAAAATCTATTAGCTTAAGTTTTGAATGATGTCAAAAAAAATTTTGCCTTATATATATATAGAAATCAAATTGTGATTTTTATTATTTCCTTTTATTCTATTTCAATACTAACATCAAAGAAATCTACAAAAATTATTTTCGCAATGAAAATTTATTAGAACATGTCAGAAACATCATAAAGGAATCACTTTTTTAATTCAATCTGATTTTTGCGTTTCAGATAGCGTACAGATAAACTTCCCAAAAGCCAACTGTTGATGGAAAAAAAAAATGTAATGACGTATTGAGACTCATTGCTTTTAAATTGGTCTTAAGCACCTGTTACTCTCTACAGAGTTCAAAGTTCATTCACTGACCACCTGTGATCAACTCTTGTCTGTTTCTTCACAGTAAATGTGTGCTGTGTATTTTTTTACCTCCAGGACTAGATACAAAAAATCACTAATTTGCGGTTACCGAAACTCAGTGACTTCGTGGGTTATCCCATCTAAGAGATCATTAGGAGATACTTTCTCAATGGTGATATGCGTTGTAGACATCCAAGAGGAAATATCATCGGATGGAATGTTTACTCAAGGTTATAAGTTCGGAAAAGGCAGCATGTATTCGAAGTCTTGATTTGTATTTTTACCCTCTATTTTCTAATAATTTTGAATATAGAAAGAACATACGAATCCGTTCGTTTTTAAAACATGCAAAAAGTTAAATTTTTTGGTTGAATAGAAAAACTCTTTTCTTTCCTTTTTAAGGAATTTTATCACCAAAATTCATTCATCGTCATAACTAATTTCGTTAAGGTTCCCACTACATTCGGAACTGTGATTTTAAAAAAGCGCATAAATGGATAATTTTCATGATATTTAGTGCCACTCAGATTAGAATGCATGCATAAAATTCTTTTAAGGACATTTTTTGACAAAAAAAAAATTATTTAAATATAATATTTTGGCAAAAAATTAACTTAGAATTATCTTTTTTCCAAATGTTCTCCTTTTGTGAAAAATGGTTCTATTATAATAATATTTTGCCTGTATATAGCTCAGACCTCTCAACTTAGAAGTGGATTTATTCATATTTTACGACAACAGAGGGGAGCAATTTTAAGAAAAAAACATCAGTAATTATTTCAATTGGTGGTAACTGAAAATAATGTGAATTTTTCAAAAATTCTAGTTGAGTCTCTGTAGAGAAGTCTAAGCTATATACTGGCAAACTATTATTATAATAGAACCATTTTTCACGAAAGGAGAACATTTGGAAAAAGGATTATTCTAAGTTAATTTTTTGCCAAAATATTGTATTTAAATAAATTTTTTTTGTCAAAATGTCCTTAAAACAATTTTATGCATATATTCTAATCTAAGTGACACTAAATATCATGAAAATTATCCATTTATGCGCTTTTGCAAAATCATGGTTCCGAAAGTAGTCGGATACGTTAAAGAAAACGTGGCATTTTACAAAATAAAATAATATGAAGTTATTGGTATAGTATTGTAATGGCTTTTACGGTAATTTCGATTAAAAAAAACGCCACGAGATAACTCGTAGCTGGCATCACTGAATAAGATTCCTGTATTGAGTGAAACTTGCGAGTTATCTCGTAATGGATTTTTTTATCAGTCAAAATCTTCATATCCAAGGATTTTCGTTTCATTTTGATTGATTTGACAATCAGCAGGAATTTCATCGAATTTCATCAGGTGACAGTCAGATGTGTAATGTTATGTCAGATTTTCATACAGATGTGTAAAGATCCTCACTGGAAAAAACCAATTAAATGATGGTAGTTATAAAGAGTTGTGCAGTAATAAAACTTGACTAATAAGTAATAATTAGTAGACCTCAGAGAACTGCCCATTGCTACAAGAAAATCGTTCTACCCTACTTCGATATATTCCTGCAGAATGCATACATGTTCTATATCCGAAAAAATCGAGAGAATAAAAAGATGAAGATGCGTCAGTTTAGGGAATCAGTAATTATGCATTTACTTGATGGCGGCGGCAACAATGCAGGAAAAAGCAGAAACTATAGTACGAATGCGACTGATTTTCATTACTTAGAACACCTTCCTCCCACAGAAAAAAAGGGAGGCCTACAAAACCACGCCAAATGTGCACAAAGCAAAAGAAAAAAAAACTTAGAAGACTATGTATTTTTATCCAGTATGTCTCATCGACCCAGCACTTTGCTTTGATCCTTGCTTTAAAGCTCATCATACACATCAACAACAATAAAAATATTTTTTCAATTTTTGGAACACATCCATAAATATATACAATTGTTATATTATAATCTAATCGTCTGTTATCATTTTAAAAATAAAAATATTAATTAAAATGTCTTTCCTTCCTCCTTTCCAAACTGAATACTAATAATTTCAAAATGAAATGGAGAAAACTAAAATTTCAGCACATGCTACGAGATATCTCGTATTTCGCGCAATTGCGAGATATTTCGAAGTTGGCAGTCAATGGGTTATTCATTGCAAGAGTTATAGCGTTAAAAATTCTTTTAAAAATTCAGCTTATCTACTTATTTATTATTATTATTATTGTTAAACGTATTTTTTTAAAATTTAACTACGTTGATTCTATTTATCAATGGTTAAAGCTTTGGAGATTCCTCTGAAACAAAAATTTCACAAACCATTTCTTTTCAAATAATATATTCTGCAACAATATATGATATGTTTGTTAATAGTTCCTTATTATTGTTCCTTGTAATATCTATTTTAAAATATCAACAGTATAATTTATTAGTATTTTTATTCTACTCTCTTTTTTTTTTGAATTCTTTAAAAGTTAGTTTTTAACTTTCGAAATTATAGTAAAATCGTACGAACAACTGGGGGACAAAATACATTTTTTTTTCATTTTAAGAGTTTTGGATTCTTGAAAAAAAGATCCAGAAATCAACATTCAGAACATCAAAACCCGAGGTAAAATTGGCTCTTTTAGTCATGACCAAGAGAAAGAGAGGGAAAAAAGGTGCATCAAGAAAAAGATCCTTATTTATTAAAAACTACACCCGTTTGTTTGAATTTTTTTTTTCTCTTAAAATCGTAATTCATAATTCTATAACTTAACCACATTTAATCCTTGCTGCTGAAAAATTAAAAAAAAAATATTCTGAGAAATATTCTGTAAGTTCCAAACTGTTTCCCCTTTTCTAAGCTCACCTAAGCTGTCCTATAAAGATCTTGAAAAGTCCTGGGTTTTGTGTTGAGTGGTAAGACTTCCGAACCACCCCTCCTGGGTCTGGTCCCTATTGAAGGTCCCGGCGGGTTTCTCGGTGGGGACGTTGTCAGCGTCCACAATAGCTGCCAACCGCCCCGGGTGGCCGATGAAGATTAATGATAGTAGCATAAAGTCCTTGTGCTCCCCCCCTCTACAATAGGAAGAATAAATTCGCAAGGGGGAAACAGCTACGGGAAAAATATTGAAGGAATGGTTTCGAGACAATGCTTAACCCCATTCGCTCTCCAATTCAAGAACATGTGGCTTTTCGATATGGTTATTTATATCTCGCTGTATTTAACACCGTTGTAAGTTTGTAAAGATTGTAAAATATAACCTATCGGTGGGTTGTACAAGTCTGGAGTAGTATAAAGTTTATGTTTTTAACATGAACTGAGCAGGAAAGGCAATTTATGGGTATTAAAGGAACTTACAGAACTAAACATAGGGCAGGGGGAGAGTAGCTGAGTACAAAAATTTATGACGGGAAATTTAGCAATCTTACTATTTATTTTATTTGAAAATTAATTACAGTTTTACTGCTGAGTCTGATGTTTTTAGCTTTACTGACGCCTTGTGAATTGTTGAAATATACATACTGGATACATAGATTACTTGGATATTTGTTGAAATATATATATTGGATGCATATAAATTAGATTGTATGAATATTTGTTGAAATATACATATTGGACACATACAAATTAGATTGTATGAATATTTGTTGAAATGTACATATTGGATACATACAAATTAAATTTTATGAATATTTGTTAAAGTATACATACTGGAGTATAGTTTCAATTGCCTGAATATTTGTTGAAATAGACATATTGGAGACATTTTCAGTTGTCGTGGATATTTGCTGATATAGACACACTTATTATAAAAATGATTTATAATGTTAATTGTGCATATATAATGCAAATAATAAGGTTTTTCTAAAGGTTTGATGGGGTTTTTTTAAAGATTTTACCTTCAAATATTTTTGTTCTCTCTATCTTTCTCTTTTCCATTCCCCTTCACATTCGCATGTGAATAATATCAGACTTTTCTGTAAGTATTTTAATCGAATGTAAATATATAAAATCTGTAATTAAGGATTTCAAATCAAAATAACTGCCTAATGGTAATTAATGAAAAGTAGGAAATTGTTTTAACAATGAAGCAATTATAATAAAAATTAAATTGTAAGGTTGTTTCCTTGCAGATCTCTTCATAAAAAACAGAAATTTCAAAAAAGAGAATTTTTTAAGGAAAATGAAAACGAAAAAATATAGTAAAGGGTTTTTTAACGTTCCATTTCTTAATATATCTATTTTCTGCGAAAATAACATTATTTTCAGTTTATATTTCGAGCTAAGCACTATTTTTATAAAATCGAATACAACTGAAATATCTTATACATAAGGAAACAAAAATACCGATTCGATTTATGAGCGTTAAACAAGATAATTATTCGTGAACAAAAATGAACTAATGCTCAAAAAAAGTTTTTTTGAAGAGGACATTACTCTGATCCCAGTTCATTTCATACCTAACTGAATAATCCCTCGAACAAATAACTATTTCCACCCAAAGATGTGTAAATGGTGGGTTGGATTTATGGTTGAACGAACGCAACTTTGAGAAAATAAATCTGAACTGTAACATAATACGATGATACCTTTAAAACAACATAACGCCCATAGTGATCAAAATGTAATTACCATTTGCATCTATGTTCAAGACATCCTCATGTCTCAGAATCTCCGCCCTTATGAAGTAAAACTTTCCTGTTGTCATCTAAATTGCATTAGCTGTCGTCTAAAACATCACACCGGAGTGTATTCAAGATTAAAAGCTTCCTTGTTTTCTGACTGATTCCCAAACGAGCGGAAAAAATTACAAGTATGACGTTCCAGAAATTATTGAATTGTTCCGTTCATGCTTCTGAGTCACAGCCTTAGGCGGCTCCAGACAACTTTCCAGAAAGGGAACCTGTCCGTGTATTCGAGTCAGAATGTTTGCGTAGTTTATTTATTGTATAACAACTGCGTATTAATTTTTATGTTTTTTAAAGATATGTATCTTTCTTTGTACCACCCAGGAAATCACAAAGAGATAAATTACCTGTCTATATTTTGGTGGTACCTCCTTCATAAATATTCGAGTGTAAGCGTCTGCCTAACACGGAAAAATAAACTAATATTACACATGTCCAAATTATTAATTATGGTTGAATTCTATGTATATCAGTGGCGCACACAAGGAGGGGGGTCCTGGGGTCCGGAGCCCCCAAAGCCCTTGATTTTTTTCCGATTGATTATAATTCTAAGTATATAGTACGAAAAGTTTAATTAAGTATTTCTTATTAATAATTAATTTTATTAATTAATGCTAATTATTTATTCAATAATTTATTTTTACTGTATTTTGTTCCCGAAAATTGACAAAATCAAAAGGAGCATGATACAAGAATGGTGAACTTTCGACCCCGGACAACCCCCTTCCCTGAAAAATTCCTGTGTGCTCTACTGATGTATATATAATGTAAGCAGTGGCGCACATAAGGGATTAACGGGGGGAGGGGGGCATGGATCTAAACCAGGGGCGTAGCTACCACCGTATCAATGAAACGGCGCCCCAAGCTACAGGGGCCCCAACATGTGTAAATACGGTACTACTAAGATGGTTTCGTTTTAAAAAAGGGCCCCTAAGGAGTTTTGATACGGGACCCACTCAGAACTAGCTACGTCAATGATCTGGACCCCCATCCTCCCCATCAACCTTGTTTATTTCTCAATTGATTATAATCTTATGTATATAGTACATAAAATGTAATTAAGTATTTGTTATCATTAATTTATTTTATTAATTAATGCTAATTAATTTTTCACTAATTTACTTTTTTATTGTTTTTGTTCCCGATAGACGTCAAAATCAAAATATGTTTAGTGGCGTATTTGGGGTATCATATGAGAATGGTAGACTTTACTCCCTGGACCCCCCCTTGAAAAATTCCTGTGAGTGCCACTGAATATATGTATATGTATAAATGTACTTATATGCATATATATGTATGAATGTGTGTATACATATTATATATATCAGGTAGAAGTCTAGCTTAGAGTTATAGTGTATTGCTCTTCCACGCCACAGGTCCGGGGCTCAATTCCCGACTCGGTCTTTCACTTTTCCAGTGGGTCGATAAATGCTTGCTTTGTCTAAGCTTGCTTGGGAACTGAACACTGGGGGTTTCATGCCAGATTGTCCACTTGAACGAAACATCTACACATGCATCCCTGCACCTAAGCTCACGTAAACTGCGATAGGCACAGTAGGCCTTGGCCCTTATGGGCTGTTGCGCCACTGAGTTCAGTTCAGTACATGGATCAGGGGCTCAGGGGTGTAACGAGTAATTTTTCATGGAAGGGGATCCTCCTCCCATTTCAGCTCATATCTCAAAGTTAATTTCGAGTTTTATTGCTTATTTTCAAGGTGGAAGGAATGTTTATGTAGGGTATGGGATTGCGAATATTAATTTTCATCTAAAAGATGTATAAAAAAAGTTTCCATTTTACTAATCTGCTTAAAATCTCAGTACACAACAATCCTTTTGGAGGGAGAATATATTCCTCTCCATCGCTACGCCACTGAGCTAAAGGGAAATCCCAAATATTTCTCTTTCTCGACAAAGTATTTAGAGTCATGCAGTTATAGCAAAGATAAGATCACTGATTTTAATAAAATTGCAATGCTTCTTACTGATTCTAACATCAATCTTTGCAATATGAGTCTAAGTATAAATATATGGGTCTTATATAAGTAAGTGCTACTATTTTTTTTTAAATTTAAGGAAAAATTTCAGGGTTGAATTTTTGACTTAATTTTGCATAATTTAAAATGGAATCGATAGGCACATTACTAATAAGAATGTTTAATACTGGTATTTATAATATGCAGTTAATTTTTTGCTACCTTTTAGTTTCACCTTTTCGTTGCCAAATTATTACAGTCTGGTGTCGATACCCATCGGCTTCATATATCTTTTGTAAACGATAGCGGAGGTGAATACATCTGCTGTGAAAAGGGGCGCGTGTTATCCGCGTTTTGTCAGTCCCTGCAAGTTCAAAAGTTTCTTTTTGGCGGTTAGAATCCTGAAAAGATGTATCTGTTAAGCTGGCAGAAAGATTGATGCTCTTTTCGAGACCTCTGCAAGCCGAGTCATAAATTTAAAAGTTAGGGGACTAAAAATGGTGGGGAGGGGAACATAGGCACGGAAAGGGGATTTTTACCATCCCCCTTGACAGAAGGCAAACAGGCACTTTTGAGAGGGTATCCAAGTTGTTCCGCATACGAGAACCTGGCAGGACAATCTGAAGGTGAAACTAGCACTTTCAGTGGGGAGGGCGGTAGAGGAAGAATAACCACATAGACTCGTAAAGTCAGTAGGGGAGATGGTAATATAGAAAATTTCCTAGGAACACAGACTAGTCACTGCAATACCAGCCATAGGGTGAGCTTCGTTTAAGTCTGATGGCCCAAACTGTTGATCAGATTCGATAGTGATAAAATTAGTATTGTACCTTTTTTAATTAGGTATGCAGTGGAAGATATTCTTATAGCTCTTCACCAACTGCTAAGTGATCTTAATGGAAGCTGGCTTTATTGTCCTGTTGATTCTCACACAGATAATATACTAGACTTGATGGTTCGGACGTTAGGGGATGAAGCTTCTTGACAGCAGTTTTTGCTTAAGACTTCCAAGTGGTTTATTGGAATGATCAACACTTCTCCAGACTGAGAGAGGTAAGCAAGGATTCTAACAATCGTACTCTTCTGCGTACTGAGAATTTAAAAAAAAATTACTTTTTTGGTTTTATTTTGTATTCTGTTTCTCTAAGAATGAATTTTTTAATGAAATAGTTTTGAAATAGCATGAAAAATTGATTAAAATGAAACTCAAACTGTGTATATGTGTGTGCAAACTTTTCAGATAATTATAAAACACATTTTGGATCCATTACTTACTTTCATACTATTTGTTTATTTAAAAAGTATTCAATTTTCAAATACTTAAAATGATTTTGATGCTCTCTCTCTCTCTCTGTGCATCTATTTAAAATGAATATATTTTATATTTATTAAGATCTTTGTATGCAACGAGTGTTGCTTTTTTATGTGTATCATACACTAAAACCATCTAGATAGAAGTTATTTATTTTCTTGAACCATCTTATAAAAAAATTGTTATATTTTAAATTTTTATAAAGTTTTTAAGCAAAAAAATTTAAGAGTACAGGTTATTCAAAAATAGTTTCTTATATATTCTTCATGTATTTTCCCTCTGTATGTAGTTGTTATGCTTCATTTGCTAAAAAAACTTAAAAAACATTTTTTTTTGAAAAACATTTTTAAATCAACAAAAAATTCGTGTTGAGATTTATTAATTAAGACGTATTGCATATGTAAGACAATTATTAAAATAAATATAAGTAATAGAAACATAAAAACTGATATAACATATGTCATGAACAGAAATATACAATAGGATTATATTTTAACTGATTAAGCATTTCTTCTTAACTACTACTAATAAGAATAATAAAAAAATTTCTAGATTGTACATATAATTAATTTCTTAAAATGAATTGCAGTTTAAATCATTTATATTTCTTTAAAATATTAGTGAATTATTTTATCACGCTTCCTTCGTCATACCACTTGACTTATTGATATATGCAAATATAATTGCACTTTTATCTTGTTCAATGGTAGTATTTAATGAAAAAAAGATAATGCACATTCTAATTTAATTCATTAAAAAAATTCATCACTTATGTTCCTTGACAAAGGTATAATTTTTAGTAGCAGGTCAATACTAAGTATCTTAGACCTTCTTAAGTATATATTATTTTATTAAAATGGATTTCTCCAGTAAAATATTGTTATAAGAAAGCCAAGGAATTTAAAAATGAACAAAAAAGCTATAACTTAATATTAGCAACGATTCATAATAACAACATATGCAATTCTTTAGTGACTTCTTTGACTCTGTGTACTGATAGATATTTCTTATTTAAGGTATTCGATCACTTTGAAATGAGACCAAATTCGGTCAAAACACATATTTTTTATTTTTTTTATTTTATTGAATGGAGCTATCTTCTAACTTTTCAAAACATATTTGTTTTGTTTCTACGTTACCTAGAGGCCAAGTTACAACCAATTTTATAAAATTAGAAAAACCGGAAGTGAGTCTTTAATCTACCAGAAGTGGATATTTAAATTTTTCAAAATATGGTAAGGCAAGTCTGATAACTCAAAATATTATAAATGTATTTCTATAAAACCTTTTGAACCAGATATTTTTATTATTTTCTAGAATATGTTCAAAAATATTTCTTTTTGTATGAATATTTTGGAGCTATGGCCGTTATTTAAATAATGGTCTCATTAAGAATGCCACATTTGTTATAATATTTACTCAATTAGTTCTAAAATTTTTAAATTTTAGTAAAATATTAAAATTTTTGTACATTTTCTAGATAAATGCATCTAATTTGTTTTAGTGATACTTTTACTGATATAAATTTATTACTTTTTCTCAAACTGCTTTGAAATTTTTTCAGAAATATTGCTAAAATTTCACATGTAAATGTGATTTTTGTAAATTTAGATTAGTGTTAGTTAAATATTATTATTTATTGGAACTGCTTAAAAAAGTATTTAGAATGTTTTAGTATGCTATTTTTTAAAAAAGTACTTCGAACCTGTTCGGATACCTTAAAGTGTAATAGGTGTTATAAATTCAAAAAAATTATTTAGCAGCAAAAGGAAAAAAAAAATCGTGTGATTCGTTTTTAAGAGAAACTAGGAAGTTAAATAACATCTGATGCATCATTTACCATGAGTAAAATAAATGACTCTGTAAGACTAAATTAAATAAAAGTACAAAGATGTATATTACAATTCAATGTGAGGTAACATCTACATGTAAATATATATTTTTTATTCATATTACCTCGGTGCAAAATTCTATGTGAATGTATTTTAGTCTCTTCTTAAGGTTTATTTTGGAATAAAACAGAAAAATTATGATTTTGTATTTTTACACTTTGAAGCCAAATGACCAATGATTCCTTCTCTTGAGACTAATATCATCTAAGTAATAAAACAAGAAAAACATACATCGGCAAGTCTGCCAAACTTGAAAATTACACAGAAGTTGAGTTAAAGATAGGAAATGTCATGGAATACTTTGAATCAAATAGCCATGAAGCATGCAATTTGTTCTTGGATAATATCAATCATTGCACATCAAATATCAGCCATTTCCTGCTTTCATTTCTTTTACTTTATAACATTTCCGGTTATACCTCCCACTTACGTAAAACATAAAATAAACAAAAATGTATCGTTAAGGGAAGGAAAAATGATTTACTCACAGTTGCATTAAGCCATCCGTAGCAAAAACGATATGACACCAAAAATTCTAGTTATGTTTTTGTGTTGTTTTCTCGTTCTCACTTTAGCCTTTTTAAAACTTAGTTAGATATGCTTCATCAAAAATGTGAGATTACAAACGCAACCAATGGAAACTAAATTTCAAATAACTAAAAATAATAATTATTATACCAAAAGCACTTTTTTTTTTAAAATTTATTTCTTATGTGTCCTTTGCTTAGAGATTTAGACTCTCATGGGTTGGCTAATAACCGTATACATATATTTCTTTATTTACTTTTAAGTGGGTTTTCCTGTTGAACTATTGATTACAGAAATAGAAAATTTTATTTTTGTAAAGCTTTCTCGATTTTCATTATAAAGTTTTTACTCAGACATTCAAACTTAAATAGAATCCTAATGCAAATAGATAAAAAATCCTTAGTGGAATCCCAAGCAGAAAAAGAATCCTATATGATTGTATACATCATTGTCAGTTTTGTATGCACATTTTTCATTCTCTCTTTTCTGTAATATTTTCCTCAACAGTATTGATCTTTATACATTTCTCTTTAAATGTCTTCCGGAAAAAGCTATCTCCGCTTCTTCTCTATAATTTCTGTATTCTTAAATATTTCCAAAGCAGTTTGACTATTGTTCCCTAGTATTTTGCTGTACTTGAACCATGTTAATATTAACATAAGCTTTTATGCAAATATAGATACAGACCAAGGGTTCCCGAACTTTTTCCAACACACATCGACCCTTTTAAAAAAATAATTTTCTCTTCACAGACCCCCTTACCTTTTTCTTTATAATATACAGTACATAATACAATCATAATCATAATAATTTCATTAAAAAAAACTTAAAAATAATTTAACGAAGAATATGGACTGTGTAAAATCAGAAAGAAGTGGCATATATAAAATTGTTTTATATTTTATGCTATAATATTCCATTTTAGATGTGTGTATCGTACCTCCCTATGCAATACCGTATTGTACTTATGCATATTAAAATGAACATTATTATCTAATAAATATAATTCTTAAAAATTAAATAAAACTTTTAAACAGAAAAAAAATTTATGACCCCATTGTATTATAGACTATTTTTATATTATTTTCGTCTTCGTATTTTTTAGAATGTACTCCCCCCCTCCCCTCTCTGATGGAGATATCTGTGTACGCCACTGCTAGCAAACATTTACTTTAACTTGCCTTTATTTGTAGAAATATAGTGATTACAATTATTCTCTATTTTTATGGATGAGAGCCTGTTATAAATATTTTGCGTTTACTGATGTTATATATTAAAAAACTGCGAACAATTCCAATAATTGGAAATAGAATTAAACAGAAAAGGAATATGGCAAAAATTTTTGCTGATATAAATCAAGAAAAATTTTATTAAAATTGATGCTATTCAATAAGGATTAATGTTTACGAGAATATGAATCTCTTTATAACAGATAGCTATACATTGCAGATTTATTATTCGAGAGACAATACTATGTATTTAAATAATTTGTAATGCTCTTTTAACACCTTAAGTTCTTATTTTCTTAAATAATTTGAAACACTTTATAAATTGAAGAATTTGTAGGAATCTTTTTTTTTATAATTTCAAACAAGATTTTAAATTTCGTGAAGCAGCGGCCAATTCAGACAGAAATTAAAATTTTAAACATATCTCAGGAGTAGAAAAATTTTATACACAAGAAAGTCTACAAAATTTTTCTTACTTGTCATCCACTTATAGAAACAAAACCACGAGTAAAAGATTAGTATATTTAGAACAGTTTTGAGCAACCATTCTAAGTTTTACAGCACATGTGACCATTTGCAGTTTTTAGCAATTTTTAGGTTTCCATAATTCTCCAATCAAAGACCCAAAAATTTTTAACTTTTAAATCTATTGAGTATTTACGTAGAAAAATAGTTTAAATATCCATTCGAAAAAATGTTTTCATATTTATGAGAAAGTTAATATAAATATATATATTTCTTCGTTACATTCTTCTTATGTTTCCTTCACAAGGACAGTGGACGAAATGTAAATTCTATTAGCTACTTTCTGAAGTTCTGGGGCAAAAAAATGGTTCAACAAATTGAGCTACGGCGCAATTCCTTTCTAATGGATTCAGTTGCAGAAATCAAATTAGCTCCATGGTCAAAAAGAGCTGAAGAAAGTGAATTGTCGCTTCCCTGCACGAAACTCATTCTTTTCCTCGTTGGGATTTGATTAAGAATCGGTGTAGTTTTCTAAGGGCCCGCATTTTCAATTAATCTAGTCAAACAAATCTATATGTTTTTACATTCAGTTAGGATTTTTCAAATCACTCACACACACACACATATATATATACGCGTATGGTATAATACACAGTCCAGTCATATTAATGTGACCACTGTCAAAAGCCAGAATAACCATCTTTCGCAGAGGGGAAAATAGTCATTTAGGATCCTTAAGGTATTCACTAGGATGTTGAGCCATGCCGACTCTATTGCTGCACTAGATTACGCGCGTGAGGATCCCTGGCGTGAACAACCCGATCGAGATGGTTCCATAGATTATTGATTGGGTTTAAGTCAGGTGAGTTTTCTGGACACGGAAGAACGATAAACTGATCCTGGTGCTCTTTGAACGACGTACGTACGCTGTCAGTTGTATGACACTCCGCAATGTCCTGCTGGTAGATGCCACCATCCTGAGGAAAAACAATGCGCATAAAGGGGTAGACATGGTCTGAAAGGACAGATGCGTACTTCTATTGATCCATCGTGCTTTCCACAATGATGAATAAACACAGAAAATTTAAAGAAAACATTCCCCAGACCATAATGCTCCAGCCTCCAGCCTGAACCTTGCCAGCAATTGTTGCAGGGTGTTTGCTTTTAGACGTTTCATGCCGTATTTGCCACCAACCATCCGTCCGATGGAGTATAAAGCGTGGTTAATCAGAAAACTCTACCTGTTGCCTCTCATTGGATGCCCAGTTGCGGTACCTGTGTGAAAATTCCAGTCTTCGTTGCTGATGAACAGCAGTCAGCATAGGTGCATGAACCAGGCGCCCGCTTCGGAGAACCAGACGCAACAACGATCGCTGAACAGTAGTTTGGAAGACACTGTTGGTAGCCCCTTGGTTCATCTGGGTGGTATGTTGCTTAACGATAGCACGTCTATTCTCCCGAACTCACCACTGCAGCCATCAGTCACCTCTATCACCTATGGCCCGTGGTACACCACATTTGCCACGTCACTGATTTTGGACGTGTCCCATTTTGTCATGCACGGTCTACTTTAACCACGGTGACACACGAACAGTCCACAAACTTAGCCGTTGAGGAAATGCTTCCAACCTTTTCCCGAAAGCCAAAAATTATGCCGTTTTAGACTTCGGATAACTCTTTACATGTTTGCATTACGCCAACGACTGTAGTGTTTTCCGAAGCCCTCACACACCCTTTATATACGCTCAATAGCACTGCGATGCCAGCATCCTTCTGTGATTGGTTATTTAACGTCAAAGTCGAAAGTACGTGGTGGTCACATTAATGTGACTGGACTGTGTATTATATAATATTCACATCATGATTGCGGCTGATAAAAAAGGAACATACTTTTTCAATGAAACATTTTATTTTACCATAGCTCAGGAAGCTAGCAGCGACGTGGCATAAGACAACATGAACATTTACGACAAAAAAAAAAGCAGCAACTGGCTGCACTCTGATACTTCAGGTGGTGTACTTAATTCCTTTTCTCAGTTCTGTGAACCCCTTTTCAGAGAGAGCATTCTATAAGTTTCCATGTCCCTTCATTGGTTGAAAGTAGGTATGATGACATTCAGTGACATCATTGAGAGAAAAGCCCCGACTCGTGCCAGTTACAATTATCATGAGTGAAAGAGGCTTAGATTTTTGAAAATAATAACAAATCTAAAAATATTTAAGACAAATGATAGGTTAATTCAACTAAAAACCTTTACACACACACATATATATGTATATATATACATATATATATGCATATATATATGCATATACATATATATATATATATATATATATATATATATATATATATATATATATATATATATATATACATATATATATATATATATATATATATATATACCTGGCGTTGCACGGGCTTTCTAGGCTTTTATAAATTTTCTCTTTCCTTCACAAAATCAGCACTTCTAATACTCTTTTTCAAAACGACTTCCACTTCCAATCCCCCCCCCTCCACCGCTCAGCCCGGCGTTGTTCAGGCTTTCTCTTTTCCTCATGAAACCAACATTTCTGTTTGAGTGTTTGCACGCGCACAATGTGAGTGATTTCTAAAATTATGTCAAAAAATTCCCCATTTTCGAAATTTGTTCCATTCCACTTATTTTTGATTTAAGACGGATTTCTTTCCCCTCTCTATAATCCGAACTCGGTTTTTTTTGGGTAAAATTATTGTTCTATCTTCCCCTCCTTCATACAGATATGATATAGCTTCAAATTTCGATGTATGACTTATAAAAAACATTATTGCGTTAGAATTAAAAAATTATTAATGTGAAGCAATAAAAAGAAAATGATTCTGATGCTAAGAGTAAAATAAAAAAACTTTCATCATTTTTAATAATAGTTAGTTTCTAAGTTTCTAAAATAATAAAATAGATTTCAAACCTTCATGAATCAATCAATCGTTACATATAGTTAGCTTAAAAATGTCTCTAAAATGTATTTTGATCCAAAATAATAGACGATGTACTTTTTAATTAACAAAGAATTCAACTAGTAATGAAATAATAGAACTAATCCTTTTAAAAAAACACATATACACACACACACACACATATATATATATATATATATTTAAATCAAATTTCTATAAGTAATAAATAAAAAAAAAAATTACAGACAGCTATTGAAACGATTGCTTTTTTTCTGAACGTTTCAATGTTTGATTAAACATATAAATACATATATGTTAGAAAAAAAACAGTATGGGGAAAAGCTTATATATATATATATATATATATATATATATATATATATATATATATACTTGTAGTGAAAAGAAAACATTCAAAAAATAAAAACGATCTGATAAAAACATTTTTGGTATTTTATTTTAATTTTAACCTTCTTCATTCCACTGTGTTTAGTAAATTATTTAAACACGTATCTGACTTAAAAAAAGTATGTTATACAAAACTAACATATTCATTATTTTAACAATAATTTTATGTATTATTAAAATAATTTATATAATATCTTATTTATAGCATATTGTATATCATTTTATAAACCTTTTTGTAACTAATTTTTATAAAAATATTATTTGATGTGTTTTTTTTCTTTACACAAAATTTACAAAAATTTTTATTTATTAATAATTATATTTATGAAGTATAATATAAATATTTATATAATTACAGTAATTATTTTATTTTTTAAAATGCAGAGCATTTTTTTCTAAAATATGATTTAATAATCAATAAACCTTTTTTTAAATTCATTTATTCATATGCAAAGTTTCGTTGTTTTGTTAAAAAACAACAACAACAACATCACACACACAGAATTGCGGCGAATTAAAAATGAAAAGTTTTTTGGGGGCTTCATTTTTAAGTTAATGCCTTCAAACTTCATATATCGATTGCAAACAAGGGTAATTTTAAAACAAAATTTTTAAAAAAATAATGCTTACATATTTCTTGCAAAAAGAGAAAAAACGAAAAACACATTTTTTAAACCGTAATTTGTAAGATATTTTATCAATATTTTTACAGATTACATATAATATCGTTCAACACACGGAAAAAAAGTTTCGTGAAATATTTTTTTAATAAATAAAGAAGTTACTAAGTATTTAAATAAAATTTTGAGTATTTTTTGAAAATTCGTAAAAAAAAAAAACAATTTTTAACATTTAATTTTTTAAATGACTGATTCTAAAAGAAAAAGGCATGAACCTTTTTAGTGTAAAATATTTTTATCATAAGCGTGAAAGAAAATGCAAGCGAAACGATTTAGAAATCATACTCATAAAAACGTACCAATTTTGACTCATTTTTAAAAAAATCGTAAAAAATCGCAAATATAATTATTTTGTAAAATAAATTATACCGTATCGTGACGAAGAAAATAATCTTTCCGAATCTGTAATTATTTTTTTCCTAGTCTCGTGAAAAAAATTAGATCGCGTTTTAAAAACGTTTGAAAAAAAAAGTTGAACTTGGCTCCTGGTTTTTAACTAATTGGAATATCGAAATATAAATGGTCAAAACGACTTTCTGGGATTATTCCCGAACTTTTGGTACCTTCGGCGAGTTTCTGCGACGTGCAGTTCGTGAGAAGATAGGTACGCATAGATAGATAGATACATTTGTTTACCTACGAATTTTAATAGTGTATATATATATATATATATATATATATATATATTAAAAAATAAATAATTGAATATTTTGGCGTGTAATTTATAAGTAAGCCGAATGTCTTTTAATCCTGACTCTAAATATTTATATTTAATTAAAACTTTTATGTAAAAGATGTGTTCCTCACATTTAAAATAATTATATTTATTTCTTCTAATAGATAACATTTTATACATAAACTTTATTTTCTCTCTAGATATTCAGTTTTACTACTTTTATTTAATAATTTACTGTAAAATCCAGTGTATAGCGTGCACCTATACTATCCAGTTTTATTTTTGATTTTTAGATACATTTGCCGTATATATCGCGATCACCCCTTTTTACAAAAATTCCGGAAATGTACGTGCGCAATGTTCTTATGTTTTGAAGTCATTTTTTTTATTCAAGGTATTATCCCAAAAGCCGTAGAAAAAAATAGTATACTCTTAGAACCCTTTAATTTTTGTTTCTCTTTTTTTTTTTCTTATTCTTTTCGTAAGGAATGTCATTTATTTAAATAAGCATACTTTTGTATATGCAGACGTAAAACATTTTTTTATGCTCTTCTATTTTCTTTATTTTTAAAACTCATTTTCATACCCGGCGAATAACGCTCGCCCGTAAATTTAATCCTATTTTTTGTGATAAAAGTGCGCGTTATACACCGTATTTTACGGTATATTTCAGTAATCTTGAAGTTCGAACATATTAGACAATTATCTATATTAATATCGAATTAAGAAATAAAACAAAACTAGCTAGCAAACTAAACAAACTAGGTACAAAGGGCGAAAAAATTAATATATGTAATCTATTTTTTTAAGCCAACTTTAAAACAAGAGACAAAAAATTTCTATCATGAATATTAATATTTTGCCTCTTGATAGCAAAAAAAAAGAATTTCAAGTAATAGATAATTTCTATATTTATTCTAAAATAGTTAATTGTTTTCTATCTACAGCTTAAAAAAATTGAATAAAAAAACCAAGTGAATCAATTATAGGCAGCATTGCAAAGTTTCTTACAGGTAGCATCGCGAATTCTAGAACCTCAGCAATAAATTCTCCGTAAACTTATATATATAATCCTATAAATGATATTTTAATTATATAAAGTATTTGAAGGACTTTGACAGCAATTCATAATGGTAAAAAAATTAAATTATTTTACCTTTATCCCCCTCGTGAAAGGAATTTTAATTTTTTTATAACAAAAAAAAAATTCATTTCATAGTGCTGCTATTTACCATTGTAGAAGATTAAGTAAATTAAAATTTTTACAACACAAATACTTCTTTTTTATTACTCAGCACTTTTATTAAGTTCGTAGACAAATTCAATAGGAAGTAAATACTTTTCTTGCAACAAATATTCTACTTCTTACAAAGAGTAAAAAAAATTTTTTTTCGAAGAACGAAGAAAAGAACTACTTTTAGTTGTTGACATGAAGTCTAGGACTTTTCGATCGTCATTAATCATCGCGGTCTTCAAATTTTTTTTTCACAGTAAAGCCAAAAATTTAATTACCATATTCCTTTTTCCTGTTGGGAGACGGTACTTCAAAGGGGATGAAGATCAAAAACCGAGAAAGTGATATCAAGGCTATGTGAGTTTCAAAGAGAAGCTCTGCTTCACTAGGGCTCGTATCTATTGCATATGCTTTTAAAATGAAATTCTCATCACTCTGTATTTCTGACAGATAACTTCTAAGGTTACAGAATTTCTTCATCCAACTAAGTTATACTTCCACTGATTTGTAAATTTTTTCTTACTTTTTTTTTGTAAAAGAATGTAAGCGTTTGGAAAATATTTTCTTAATGACTGCAGCAGGTTTATCATCTTTAAGTGTGTGTGATAGAGCGGAACATTTTAATAAAGCGAGTTATGTTTAGAATTATATAAAACAGTGTGAAAATTTTTGTCACCTAGCTTCAAGATATAATGGCTTCCTTATTATTATTTCGCTATTTATCTTAGTTCAGATGATTCAAATAAATAAATAAAATAACATATAATTACTGTGATACTCCCGAAGTTACGCAATAGGTGGGACAGAGTCAGTGGCGTAGTCCGGAATCGCCGCATTGAGGGGGGGGGCCGGATTCTACGGGGCCCAAAGTCTGACTTACACCAAGTATGTACTTAACAATTGGGGCCCAAAACTTGACTTTGCAGGGAGGCTGTAATATTCTCCTTTACGCCACTGGACTGATTGATAACCACTTTAGTCGAATTCGTGTAAATTGGGATGTAATTTTGTGAATAAACTGATACAAATTATTTTTAGTTGGGGTCAGAGACGAAAGAATATAATAATTAAGAAGAAAAATGTATAATATTATCTTAGAATGCACAAGTACAAAATCGCTGCTAGAGAAGGTTTCATAAAATCTTACAGAGAAATCTGCCAGTTCTGAGATTTGCCTTTCTTCCCACAAAATTTCCTCGTAGCATACTAATAATATTTTTTATTTCTTGTTTAGTTGAAAAATATGCTCTTCCTTGGAGTCTATGTTTTCAAGAGTTTGTAATCCTTTTTCAATTAATCTGTGTCCTTCTCAGTCAAGTTCCCAACCATCATTCCATCTTCTAATTGAACTGGGTCTAAAGACTCAAGTTCTTGAATGTATTGCTCTTGCTCATCAATAGTCAACTCCTGATTGCAGGAATTCTAGCAGTTCTTGAAAATCGTCACTATTCCCTTCTAAATTTATTTGCTTGGCAAGACAGACGACTTTTTCTCTCTCAACCACATTATCAATTTCATCAGGCTTTAGCACTGATTCCGTTTCAGTGATACTAATAATTTTTTTTATTTCTTGTTCAGTTGAAAAGTATGCTCTTCCTTGAAGTTTATGTTTTCAAGAGTTTGTAATCCTTTTTCGATTAATATGTGTCCTTCAGTCAAGTTCCCAATCATCATTCTATCTTCTAATTGAACTGGGTCTAAAGACTCAAGTTCTTGAATGTCTTGCTCTTGCTCATACATTTCTATGAGCTCATCAATAGTCAACTCCTGATTGCAGGAATCTAGCAGTTCTTGAAAATCGTCACTATTCCCTTCGAAATTTATTTGCTTGGCAAGACAGACGACTTTTTCTCAACCACATTATCAATTTCATCAGGCTTTAGCACTGATTCCGTTTCAGGGATGGAAGACAAAAAAAAAAAGAAAACAGACACATATATATTGACGAAGTTTAAAAATCGCGAAACTTCGGGATCTTCGTAGGTCGGGGTAGCGTAAGTCGAGGTATTACTGTATAATAAATTGTTGATTCAAATTAGAGAAATTTTAATCTTCTAATATACGTTCAAATTTAAAATTTACATCGCACAATTATGAACCGATTAACTGTTATAAAAAGGAATTACATTAAATGTTATAGATGCCAGGCGAGAATTATTACTGATCTTTTTAAAACCTCCAAAGAAATAAATTCATTACGGTCATATGATAACGGAAATAACGTGTTCTCCATTGAACTCAAAACTGGCATTAGATTTGTTCTTGTTGGTTTACTTGCAAAATTTAAATAAAGTTTCACAAATTTGATAATTTAGTAATTATGTTCAAATATTAAAATCCTTCAAAAAGTTAAAATAAAATTGTAATATACGTGTATTTTTAAATCAAGTGTATTTTTTTTATCCACGTTCGTTATTTTTTGTTTACAAAATAAAATTCTTATTTAAAATTTCAAATTCCTATCTCTTAATTTAAGAGAAAATTTCTGCAAAACGCGCAAAAGTTGGCAACAGTGAAGCTTTGGCTAGAAACACACGCTATTACATTTATCATGTGATTTGGACGTCACATGAATTTATGAACTGCAGTCGAACCTCCATATTACCAACCTCTACATAGCGAACTTTTTCCTGGAACCATTTCATGATTTTCTTCATAAAATAACCTCCCAATAGTGAAATGCATTTTCTACGTAACAAACTTTTTTCTCTTGTGATTCAATCTTTTTTCTCTTTATTTTTTAAGTATTTCTATCTTTTAAAACATTTTATGGTGATCATAAATCTTGAACTGGTTTTATTAAGTGCCTAACTCGCTGAGAGCAATAGAATTCTGGGCGTTTCAACAAGAAGTACAACCTTTAACCCCCGTTAACGAGTTTACTGGAAACATCTTTGATTTCCCCTTTCACCATTAGTGGAGTTGTCCCGTGTCCCCGTGTCTTTGAGGTAGTCTCCATTCATTCGTAGTGTTGATCCGTCGTACTGGTAACTTCTTTTCTTGTAGCTCGAAAATGTCAAAACGTAAGAGCTTGAACATGAAAGAAAAAAATTTAATTCTTCGGGAAGTGGATAAAGGAGTCAAGAAACTTTCCTTGCAGTTTTCTTTTTTTCTCTTTTTTTTGACAGGTAAGATATATAAAATAAATAAAAATTAGTTTACGAAAAAGTGTGAATAATTATTTTTTTTTTATAATATAATGTTTGTGAATTTAAAATTTGTTTTATGTAGCTTGTATAGAAAAATGAAATATAACCTCTATATATAACAAACTTTCTATATAACGAACTTTTTTTTCGGGATTTAGTGACTTCATTACATAGAGGTCCGACTGTAGTTGATTGGAAGCATGTGAATGCAGTTATCATGTGACTATGACGCCACTTGAATTAAGCCATTGCAGCACCATATATTGCATAGCCTATTCTTTGAAATTCCAATTTAGCTTGTCACTTTAAGAAACAACTTAGTTTTAAAAGGCTTGTCCATTGTGTTGGTCAATTCCAAGATTGTCCATCGATTTTGTAGTAGAACGAGAACATATCTGCTGTGGCACCCTACTCTCCAAACCTCCACACATACTACACCAACGTGATGGCCTTGAGCTCAGACAGGTTTAAAGTTTATAAGTGACGGTTTTTTTCGCTGCATCTGTACTCAAACCCATGAATCAGCAATAACAATTTATGGCCACAAGTTTGCAATCATAATCACTTGCCTACTGCAACAATAGGTTTTGTAGTTGCAGCCCAAAGGACCGGCCGGTATCTACTTTGCGATGGATACCGGTTCACGTAGACATCTTCGCCAATGCAGGCTGATAACCTTGCCAAGGAGGCCCGAAATTCCCTTCAACTTTCTAATAGCTTTACCCTTGCTGATGCTGATGCAATAGCCAGACGTAAACTTATCTCTCATCCAGCTAAGAAGCACTTCATTCTAAATCTTAAATGTAACCACGTAATTTCAAACACTATTGCCAGACTATGTACAAGACACTTTAAATGAATGAAGATATCCCCTGGTGGTCAAAGAAGTTGCAATACTCTTGTGTCCTCACTTTCCTGACTTTCAGCTTTCTCCTAATTATATTTGTAATTGTCCTTCTATATTGGCTAAACTCCGATAAAACATAGACCAAAAACATAGACCTAAACCCCACGGACCATCAATTATTCGCCAAAGGTCGTCGACATAGTAAAGGCCGTTTTGGACGCCCACGGTGCCATTTCATTTCTCAGCACTGCATAGACAAGGAACAACAACAATGAGTTTTAGATATTTAAATAAATATTTGAATAACACCCTATTAAAATATCCGAAAGTGTGTGAATAATTTTTATTATTAAAAGACATTATTGTATATTTTACTCCCGCAGAAAGTGATAAGACCAATTTCTTTAGAAATATATTAGCAATAAAGAAACATTTATAGGGTTATATTATTGATTCAGATAGCTAAGTGAAGCCTAGAACCCCTAACAAATTAAAAGCGTATTATTATTCTTTGCTACATGTTATCTTACTTATCTTAATTATAAAGCACTTAGAATCCCACTGAATATATGCACAATTAGGGAAAGGGACTTAACACAATTGATACAATTCGACAAAAATTTTATTTTTCATTTTTCGGAGATAACTACTAGTACTTGCGAGTATCAATATTACTTATTGTGATTTCTAATAATATAACTGCAATTACAGGTAAGATATATTGTAAATAGTTCACCTATTTTCAGCAATACTGTAAATTAAATGTAGTGTGCATATTTGTAACCCTTTTATACAGAGTGTTTTTTTTTCCAGGTATAGAAGTTTAACTTGGCATTACTTTCCAAGATGGCGACCGATTTAACAGCTGTCAAGTGATTTATTCTCAGTTTGGTTTGGCAATTCATCATGAATAGACTCACGCCTGAACAACGCTTTCAAATTGTGCAATTTTATTTCGAAAATAATGGTCGATTTTCATAAGCGAATTTTGTTTAGCGATGAAGCGTACTTCTGGTTGAATGGCTACGTCAACAAACAAAACTGCCGCATTTGGAGTGAAGCTCATCCACAAGTGTATGTCGAAACGCCGTTACATCCAGAAAAACTGACTGTTTGGTGCGCTTTATGGGCTGGTGGAATCCTTCTTCAAAAACGATGAAGGCCACAACGTTACAGTCAATGGTGATTGGTATAGAGCCATGATTACTAACTTTTTCATTCCTGAATTGAACAATCATGATGTCCAGGAGCTGTGGTTTCAACAAGACGGCGCAACATGTCACACAGCTCGTGCCACTATCGATTTATTGAAAGACACGTTTGGTGACTGCCTAATTTCACGTTTTGGACCTGTGAATGGGCCTCCAAGATCTTGTGATTTAACACCACTAGACTATTTTTTTGTGGGGCTATGTAAAGTCATTGGTCTATGCGGATAAGCAACAAACGCTTGACCATTTGGAAGACAACATTCGCCGTGTTATTGTCGATATACGGCCACAAATGTTGGACAAAGTAAACGAAAATTGGACGTCCAGATTGGACTACATCCGAGCCAGCTGTGGCAGTCCTTTGCCTGAAATCATATTTAAAATGTAATGCCATAAGATTATCTTTCGAATAAAAAAAAATTCATGTCAATCGAATAATACATCGTTGTTTTATTGCAATTTAAAGTTCTATACCTCTAAAAAAACACCCTTTATATATCTTTATTTTTTTTACATAAAATTCATTTATTTTAAAAATACAAGTAAGCTGATTAGTAAGTTAGGTGATCCTTATGTGTAAAGTAATATTAACTATATTTTCAAGCAGAATCATTTTTCTTCGAGAATTTACAAAGCCGATAAAAAAAAGCAAAACTATTTATTTCTTAATTCTATCGTCTCCCTTGACAAGTAGCTTGAATAAAAATAAATTCGATGCCAAATAAAGTAATAAATCGAAATTGTACGTCGAAATCTATGACGATAAAATAGAATGTCGTTTTCTTGGACCTTCTCATTGTCAATCTGTCAGTGGATGTCGTCAAAAGAAGAAAAATGCCGTCCGATGTTTCTCCTCTCGTTGATGTAAACGTCACCAACCGAATATCCCGAAGCAACATCCGTAAGGGTTGCTATCAGTCCGTTTTGCCCCAGTGATCAGGGGACGGGAGAGGACTCTTCCGGGAAATCAACCCTCAGGATAGAGGGAATCCGGAGAAGAACAAAACGGGATTATTCTGTACTGCAAAGAAAGACATCCAAACTGAGATTCTATTTCGAAAACTTTCGCCAACTGTTTGGGAGAGGAGAACGCTTTTTATATATTCTTTTCAAGTGATTTCGGCTGTCAGGGAAAAGAGTGTAATGGTGATTGTGAGAAGAGTTTCTAACGTTTAATTCTACTTTTGTTGTTTCTAGCATTAAGTCAACGGAAAATTTCACTAATGCATACGAAATTGGCGAAGAAAAAAGCTTATAATAGTTTTTAACTTTAGTAGAGTTCAATGTGTTTTGAAGGGAATCTATGTAATTTATGTTAAATTTACTTTTTGTTTATTTGTCTGCGGATATATCTTTGTCAGTAACTTATAAGTACTTACTATCGTGTGCTAAGAAGGAGCCAGTAGGTTACTAATACGATTATAATTACATTTTAATATTTCCATCTTATTCTAACGCTATTTTCTCTTCGTTGCAGCCCAGAGGTATAGGTAAATATAGGGGAAAGTGGGCTGGCCTTAAAGCTACGTTTAACCCTATAATTTTAGTTCCTAAGGCTAAAATTTTGCTCTATTACACTACTGAGGCTATCTTATTATTATTTTTTTACCGATACTTTCTTTTTATACTCTATTTATTTCTTTTCTTTAGAAAGGGTTACTCCAATCTTCTTTTCTCAAATAGACATCCTTATTTTACATAGTTGCAGAATGTATATGAAATGGAATGGTTCTATGCATTTAATTTTTAATGTTTGTCTATGTAAAACTCGGAAGCTCCAATTCCTTGTAAATATATATCAAAGTTTTTTCAACATTTGTTTTGAATCAAATGAAATTAAAATGAAAGGAAGGGGTATTCACAGTAAACCGAAAACGAAGATCTATTAATTCACAACGTGTATTTAATTTACACTCCTTTCATATATCTTGTTTTAATTTTGTACAACTGTTTATAATTGACCTTTATTCCTTTCCCGAATTCTTAAATAAAATAAAATGTTAAAACGTATTGTGATAAATGCTTTGAGTAGAAGTAGTATTTAGAAATTAATTAATAATTAGTGGTTTTTTGTTTCACATAATTTTGACTTGAAATGCATCGTTAATTTTGTATTCATAAATTTAGAAATGTAAAATAAAAAAAAAGCGTTTTATTTTCTCTAATATTCTAAAAATGAAAATAGTTTATGAGAGAGGTGGTTATAATTTATAATTAATTTTGTAACCGTCAAAAGTAGCAATATAAAAAAAAGCAAATTTGTACATACTTAATCTCAAATGAAGAAAGCAATTTTAATAATTTAAAATTTATATTTAACACTTATCATGGACAAACCCGCATTAAGTTAGTTCCACACAATTTTAAAGTTTTTATAAATTACATGCTTTTATAAGAGTAGGAAATTATGAAGGTATAAAAAATTATAAATTTGCAATTTCAGTATTATAGAGAGTATCTTAAGGTATAACCATGGCGTAGAAATAAAAATCTCAAACATTCATTTAGAGCCTTATTTTTGTTTAATTAATGCCAACTGTATCTTTATGTATTTATTCTATACAAATAGTGAACAGCTTTCCAATTCAGTCAAAATTTATGCAAACAAAGTAAAAAAGATTTCAGCAAAATAAAGTAAAATAAATTAGGGTGATATGCATATTTTATTTGAGAGCTTGAATAATATTTCTACTTTAAATATAATTCTTTCGATTTTTAAAACTATCTGAAAAAGGGAATTAAATCTGACAAGGCTTTTGTTTTTAAATCCAACTTCATTAATTACTTGTTAATTTGCTTGAAAATTCCTGTTATTTTTTTCAAAAATTCAGAGACACAAAACAGAAAAGGAGTCATTGATTTAAAAGGAAAAAATTTAGACGATTATCATATTTGAACTACTGATATTTAAATCAAAATCAAATAAAGTGAGACCTGAACAATAATACATTTTTTCTGCTCGAATAGAGAAAGTTATTACATTACGTTTGGAAGATCCACATTTTATATATACAGATCGAGGTCTTGGATTCTCTATCAATTCATTTTTAACTCTACGTAAGAAAGTAAAGATCGGGAAAAGGAAAGGGAAAAAAATGTCATCCGTTTTTCAGTCTAAAGTCTCAACCAAATGGAAACGTCAGCATTACTTTTATTCTATACACATTTCTATCCCGACTGGTATCGACAGAAAACGATAGAACCGGAAAACGGGAGAAGAGACACTGCCAGAGAAAAAGGAGATATATAGAAAGAATTGTTCTCAAAGAGTACGAAAGATGAATACAAGGCATAGATTTTGGTAGAAAAGAGATGGGAGGAAAAGAAGCTGAAAAGGAAAGGGGATGGGTGGGGACTTTTAATCGATGACAACTCTCGTTTTGATTTCTCTTTTTACTTATCTTTTCGCAACCCTGTCTGTCTCTTTAGCTGGGGTGCCTTGAAAATAAAAAGATGGGAAAAAAGTGACGGGTGTTTCCTGGAATGATATTTTTTCCCTTTTCTTTTTTCTGCCTAAGCAATATATTATGCAATATATTTTCCCCAATTCCTCCCTCCCACATTATCCCGTTTTATTTCTAAGGAGTAGTGAATTGGTAGTTTGTAGCAAATTCTGTTTTATGCAGTATTGCACGCTGCTGTTTGTTTAATAACAGTAGAAATAAATAAGGGGTTTTTTTAATAACAGTAGAAATAAATAAGGATTTTTTTTATAACAGTAGAAATAAATAAGGGTTTACTATTACTTTTACTATGTTCTTTGAAATTACACTATATATTTTTGAAATGCATTTAGAAATAAGTCATAAGGGCTCAGTGGTGCACGCAGGAATTTTTCAAGGGAGGTCGAGGGTCTAATGTCCACCCTTCTCGGATCGTACCACATTACGCCACCAAATATATATATCTATATATATATATTATTTTATCGATTGTCGGAAACAAAAAACAGTAAAAAATAAATTATTGAATAAATAATTAACATTAATGCCGGCTGGGTGGTGTAGTTGGTTTGTTGCTGGTCTTGTACGCCTAAGGTTGTGGGTTCTACTCCGGCCAAAGTCGGTAGATTTTCATGATGCAGAAAATCGACAGCGGCCATGTCGCATGACTATGCGGTATGTAAAAGATCCATTGAGTGCATGTTTGGCTTGGATGCTTTCGGCAAAATTAGAATTCTAAGTACGGTTTCGCATCACCAAAGCTTAGGACCTACCCTCTTAGGGAAGGAAACTGGACGTCAAAATTACCTGCGACGATCGGTATCTGCTTATATGGTGCCACACTAAAAAGAGATACCAGTTCCCGGAGAATGCTCTGGGTCTGCAGTGGTAAAACACCAATCCGCAGCTGCATTAAAAATAAAAAAATTAATTAGCATTAATTAATAAAATGAATTATTAATAAATACATAATTAAATTTTACGTACTGTATATATAGGATTATAATTAATCGAAACAAATTCAAGAGCGGTGGGAGGTGGTTTGAACCCTCCCCTTGAGTGCGCCACAGTAAAGGCTACATTTTTAAAATTCCTATCTAAAAGTGATTTTCAAAAAAATGTGGTTTCAATTTTAAAATACTTTGATCGTTTATTTAAAATCAAGGAGATAATTATCTTTTATTTTGGACACCAACAAGTTGAAATAACTCAGAAAGTGTTTTATAGTTAATGCTTACAGTATTATTCATTTATCTGTATGTGCAGTGCCAGATTACTCATTAGGCAAGTGCCTATGGGCCCCTCGCTTTTTAGGAGCCCACCAGATCGTGTTCTGTTTTCTGTTAGTGCTCCAGAAACAGGCTACAGGGCCCCGGAAATTCAACTGCCTAGTGTCCTCCATGTCGTTTAATCCAACATTGCATGTGTGTATATCAGTGGCGCACACAGGAATTTTTCAAGGGGGGTCCGGGGTCGAAAGTCCACCATTCTTGTATCATGCTCCTTTTGATTTTGTCGATTTTCGGGAACAAAATACAGTAAAAAACTGATTATTGAATAATTAATTAGCATTAATTAATAAAATTAATCATTAATAACAAGAAATTAATTAAATTTTAGGTACTATATACTTAGAATTATAATCAATCGGGAAAAAACTCAAGGGTTTGGGGGGGGGTTCGGACCTCCAGGACCCCTCTTGAGTGCACCACTGGTGCTACACAATGTATTTTATATTTAATTTAACAGTACAAAGTTAAGATCAAGTTTAATAATTACCAGTAACCCCATGGGCTTGTCATATATAAAATTATATACACAAATTAACACTTATCTTGATAAATTTCTACTTTTTATAATTAATCCTTTAACTGCCGATTAAAAGTTACGCGATTCGCTTCTCGATGCCAACCGTTTTCCACGTAGGTGCGCGTATGCGATGTATTGGTGGGAGGGGGAGTAAGGAATAAAGAAGCAAATAATCTGAAATAAGTAAATCCTTCGCAAACACTTTCAAGGTCCTTTTATTTTATTCCAAAGCCTTCGGAATAATTTTATGGATAGCAGTGCACAGAAGAGATCGCACTTTTCAAAAAGACGTTTATATACGTGCAAGGAAATTAACGCTTTGGCTGAGCGAGAAGTTTATATACGCCAGTGGCACTTAAGAGGTTAAAGTCGTATTGAAGTTTTAGCGTCAAAGTATAGTATTAGTGAATTTTATACATTGTTATTGTATGAGGGGGGCGCAATGAAAATTATGATTGAATATTGGGTCGCGAATATTGAAACTTTGAGAAGCACTCTGCTGTAAATATTATAACTTAAAAAAAATAATCTAAAATAAAAAAATTTTAAATTTAAATTTAGAGATATGAATAATGAGAGCGATTCTTATCCACACACACAATGAAACAACATTAGAAATTTTCCTGCATTATTTTTTTTTTTCCTCCATTGAATAAAAAAGAAAAAAACAATATCGATTTTTTTTTTTTTTTGAAATGGGAAATTCTTCTGACATTAACAGAATATTAATAAAAAAAAATAAGCATTGGAAATACTTGAAATAATTTTAAGAAATTTAACTGAGATTTTTTAAATACTTATATGTCATTCTTATAGACCTGCTATCAACTCTTATAAACCCAAATAAATATTTATTTAAAAGTTTAAATTACACAATTAAAATGTTATTATGCAAGATGTATTAAATTTTGTTTTTAATTAGATATTTAACTTTAATTTTTGTATACTAATAACCAGACAAACTTTAAGAAAAAGTATAAACTAATTAATTTGTTTTTCTACTTTTATAATATTTTGAAATGAATGTCATTACAAGCACACACAAAAACAGTTACATTAGTATAGCTTTTTTAATAGTTGAAAATGCAGTTGAGATGACAAAACATTTTAATTTATTTCTGTGAATAAATTATCCTTTTACAATTTTGTAGCAGAATAAGTTTTCTTTCTTCCATTTTGTAATTGAAACTGTAAGTAAATTACATTTATTTAATAAAGTTCTCTAGTATAGTTTAAGCATAATTTTGTATAATATTAAGTTTAAAGTTTTTGGAATTTGGAAATTCATAATGCAATTTATAGAGCAAACTCAATAAACACAATTTTCAGAAAATTTATAACAAATGTTACGATAATTGTAACAGAAAATACTTTTCTTTTTTAAAAATAAATATTGTAATAAGAACACTTTTATTAAAATGTATGCATTAAACAACAGTGATGCACACAGGGGATTTCCACTGTCTGGCCCTCTCATAGCCCACGAATTTTTCTCAATTGATGATAATCCTATGCATATACAGAATTATCATTTTATCAGCATGCAAAGTTTAGCCAAGCATTTGTAATTAACAGTTTATTCTGTTAATTCATGCTAATTATTAATTCAATAATTTATTTTTTACCGGTTTTTTGTTCCCAAAATCGACAAAATCAAAAGAATATGTTTGGCGGAGTGTTGAGGTATGATACGAGAATGGTGGACTTCCCCCCCTGAAAAGTTTTTGTGTGCGCCTCTGTTAAACAATTATGTCTAGTTAAATTATTTGCAATGATGATAATTCATAAAGTATATTCTTAATTCTTATTTAATTCATTAAATAGCAATTAATCATAAGCAACTTTTTAAAATGCTATTAAAATCCTTATAAAACTATATTTACTGAAACATTTAATCAGTATTTAAATCTGACCCCAATTGGATACCTATTTGTTAAATGTACTTTAAACAGTTTTAAGAAATTTAGCAAGTTTTATATTTTTTTAAAAAAAACTTTATGCTTTAATGCACGATGAGTAATCAAAATAGAATACAAATAACTTGAATTTTTAAGTATTTAATGAGGTTATGAAATTACTTTTATAAGATTATTCTCTTCTTAAACATGTATTCTAAGCTATAAACTTTCATTTATATATCTTTTCATTCTAAATTACTTGTCTTTCTTAAGTCCTTTACGCATGTTCATTAAAATTTTCATTTCTGTGATTAAGTACTATGTTGTTCAATGTTTAAACATGGTGCGATGAAATGTTTTTGTAAACACAACAAAGCAATTTCAATGTCTTAAAAATTATCTGCTAACATAGGTTTATAATTCAAAACAACAAGCATTTTTCCATGAACTCTTCTTTTCTAAAATTTATAACTATGTACACAAATCAAATAAAGGGCATGAAACAATCTCAAGATTATTTACCGAGATAAATGTAATTAAAATTATGCAGGATAATCGAAAATACATTATAATTTTTGTAAACAAGCTCTGAATGAGTGAGTTTTTGCTTAAATCCATTACGTTTCCATTTAATTCATCAATAGATTTAAAAATCTCAAGCGTTCATATGCCTTTTGTACACATGACGGAAAAAATCCACATCCGTTAATGAAGTAAAACTACGCTGTAACACAGAAAATTTCAGAACATTGAGAAAGAAATTTCTTTAGACGACGTTTAAAGTTCATTACTGCATGGATAATTATACTACTTTTTAGTTCTCTATTCCCAGATTACCTAATTTAAAGCTTAAGGCTCTTTTGTGTTATAGTAAACTTGATTTTTACTTTAGTTTTTCAACATTGATGAACGCGAAAATAAGACATGCAACTGTTCGCCGATTGAGAACGTGTTGTTTAAAAAGAACCAATTAGGTCCGAGGATTCCAACTAAAGTTACGAATAGTAAATAAAATTCTGTTTAAAAGGATTCGTTGTCAAGAAAAAACCACTGCAATTCTCATTGTCCGTGTACGCTTAAAGACTTTAAATTGTCACGCTTTCACTCTGGTCTCCTTTCTCTTAATTTGTTTAGAAGAGTAAAACTTCGCTAATTTTAATTAAGTTCTTTCAGTAATTACATTGGTGTGAAAGAAAGCGGAGAAAGCGCCTATATTTAAAATTTTTTCCAATGAAATTTCCTTCGATTTTTCCTCCAAATGCTTTTAGAAACTTTTATACTCTTCTGCTATTGTTCCCTTTCTTTGTAGGGTCTGGTCGGGAAGAATCTGTGGGGAATTCCTTAGTTATAAGCGAAAGAAATGCTTAAAATATACAGTTTCGCAGACTTTTTGTACGCTTTTTCCCTTTTTTTTTTTTATCGAATGGGTAATGAAAGCTTTTTGGTAACAGTCAAGTAGGGAAATACTTTTCCCTTTTTTTTTTACTCCTTATTATTGTGCAGTCACCCTTTCAGTAATCGTTGCGGATAAATGTGAAGTTTCGTAGCCATTATCCGAAGTTTTATTTCTAAAAATATTTTTTGTGCGTAAAAAAAGTTAAAAATTTGAATCCTAAATGCAATAAACTTTTTCCAGTTTTGGTTTATTGAATGTGAAATGATTAATATGTATTCAAATCCACGACTCCCTATTTAACTTTTTTTTAAAAGAAAAATATACATAACAATAAGAAATATTGTATTCAGAAATATCGATTTCATGACAAAAGTCCGTTACGTGTCTGAAAATTACGAAACTACAGTTCGCTAGAGTGAAAGAAAAATATAAACTTTGTAAAATTTATTTTAGTGAGTTTATTTTAAATCATAAATATATTTGCTCAAAGACGTATTTTGGTTTATTTTACTCATTATTGTAATTCATCTTCAAACATGATCATATAAAAATGAACCAATGCTTTGATAATAAGACAATTTAAAAACTTATTTAGAAACAGTGAATGTTTTGTTAAAAATTTAGATTATTTGTTACAGACTCTCCCGAATATTGAAAGGAGAGAAATTAGTCTATTTTAAAACTAATTACTAAAACTAATTTTTCAAAATGAGTATCTGCGAATTATCTTATAAATTCCAATGAATGTCGAAAATTCATAAATCTGAGAATAAAACAAACATCTTGAAAATAAAGAAACGAGGGATTTAATTACTAATAACAGCAAGAACAATTAATTTACACAATCAGACCTTCCCCAAGTGGCAGTTATGAAATAAGTTGAAGAGACAGCTTACGTTTGTGTACAAAAGGTCATATTCTCATTATAAATTTATAGTTCGTATTATTATTCCCTCTCATACGAGAAAAAAACAAATTCATGAGATCTGTGATATTATTACCTTGAAATCAGGTCTTTAATTATAGCATTCTATTCTTCGTTTTATTAACATTTAGTTAATAATTTGATGAGAAAAAAAATTATTTCAACTCTATTCTTTTCTCAAAAACATAATTAAAAAAAAAAATTTAAAAAGAGGGGGTATTCAGGTTTATTATTATTATTATTATTTATTGATTATTTCAAGCATTAAAACTTTTAAGCAGTTGTGCAATTTTCTAAGATATTCCTTTCGTTTTTATATTTCATTTCAGATGTATTCGTCAAACTTGGAATAATCCCTTAAATTATCAAAAAAGCGTAAAAAAAACCCCAACAGTTATTAAATAAATTAACTCGTAATTACGAAATAAACTCGTCAAATCAACCCTAGAGCTGTATTCATTGCTAATATATATTTATCACTTAATTTTACAAAACTAGAAAACAATAAAAAAATTAATACTGATATTGACTCTACTATGTAATATTATTTATCATTTTCTAAAAATGGGTCAAATTTAAATATACACAAGTATTACATATTTTATACTATTATGCAAAACAAGTGACCTCTGCGAGCATATAATTAAAAAAACTTTTCCCAATATGTACGTTAAACAAGGTGATAAATACAGTTCTGTTATAAATTTATCTATTCATTTTAATACTCAATGGTATACGTATTAAGTATTTAAACAACCTTATAAATGTTACTCTAAGTCTATTAAATTAATGCAAAAATGTATGTAAATTTATGACACGCTAATTGCAATATGATGAATATAGTGGTGCACACAGGAATTTTTCAAGTGTGTGTGGGGGGGGTCTAGGGTTGAAAGTCCACCTTTCTGGTACCATGCTCCAAAACGCCGCAACATGTTCTTTAGATTTTTTTCGATTTTCAGAAACAAAAAACAGTAAAAAACTAATTATTGAATAAATAATTAGTGTTAATTAATATAATTAATTATTAATAATTAATGCTTAATTAGAGTTAACGTATTATATACATAAGATTATAATAAATCAAGGGTTATGGGGGGTTGACCCAGGGACCCCCTTCCTTATGGGCGACAATGGATGTGAATATTAACATAATCTATTTATAAATTCTTTCAGAATAGTACATAAATGAAACACAATAAATGATAAAATTTTCTTCAAACTGAGTACATCTGTTCTTTGGTTTCAAAGTCTACTGACACTTAATTCAGTAAGCGTGTGACGTCTTACGCGTCTTTTCTTTAACAAGTCCTTTGGGTTCTTTGGGCCAGAATTAATGGCAACTCTTTTCCAACCAAATCCAAGAAACGAGAAGTGAAGAGATGCAAATAATATAGGATAAATATAGGATCTTAGAGTAAACGTAATGGCAATGAGGGCAATGTAATGGTAGTGTAAAGGAATGTTAGACAATTGAAGTGCGTTGTGGCAGTGGATGATTATAGAAGTTCGTCGTTCAAGATTCAAGTTCTACGTGTCGTGGAGAAACATATTGGTGATCGATTAGAAGTTAAACGTACAGCTACATACCATTGTAGATAAAGACAAGTTTATTACAGAATAGCAAAAGGTAGGATTGATTACTTATTATTATTATATTTGAAAATTAGGCGGTTCGATTATTGAGATTGGTCTGTATTATATCGTGTGTTGCGTATTGCGTCATCGCAGATTCTCTCATTCATTAATTTATAATATTATATTTGTTCAAAGTTTAAGTTGAATATCTTAATAAAGTCATATTAAGATAATGTTTGCTTCTAGTTCTTACGATAACCCTACACCTCTAGCTCACGCTGATACTTCGAGGGATGTACTTCCAAGGGGAGGTACATCACAAGCGAATGAAAGTTGAATTAAATTTTTTACACTTGAATTATTTATTTGCGTTATAATTATTATTAGTCGTTATTTATCCTTCATAGAGCTCTGTTTCAATACAATTTTCCGAGAATTAAACTCTCTTACCATAAATCAGAAGCCATTTCCAAATTCGCCCTTGACCATGCTGTTAAGAACTCAGCCACCATATCATCTGTTGCAACGAATTCAACCCCTGTTTGAAAATGAGTGATCACTACCTTTACTGCTGCTATGCTGATGTTAAGAGCGATGTCATATGATAGTCAATCTTCATTAGTAATAGTAATGTGAGAGAAATTGACAGCGGGACAGCGGGGACATCCAGGAAACTCTTGTTTTCTTGAGCGTTGTATTTCATGGTAGGTCTGCGACATGCTATTTTCTGTCAAGGAAACACACTCAAATTTTGAAACAGTCGGGGGTTGAGAAATGTTTCCAACCCGCTGTTGTAGTATTTGGTTTGTTCTATTTTTAGCTTTCTTCTTTTGAGTATTTGTTACCAAATAATACATTAACTTTGGTAGTGTGGAATGTATGGAGATAATAAAAAATTAGCATGGTGTAACAATGCAATTACCTCTGATATTACTAAAATAATCTAAAAAAAAATGTCGATCGCGATAGCATTGATCCTTTCAAATATTCGTCTATATTTTTGAAATTACCTTAGCAACAATAAAATACTTACTTAAATTATTAAAAATAACTATTATTTAAATTACAACATCTCTTTCTTGATTTTTAAATTATTATAATCTTAATGGGAGGGTAAAATAGTGCAAAATGTATACAACAGCTCAAATTATATTACGTTACGGAATTACATAAGACATCCGACTAAGTTCAGAGACCAATTTTTCAAAAATTGATTTTTATAAAATTTTTAATTATTTTAAAGAACATAAATAGACTTAAAGAGTCATAATTATTAAATTAATAACATCTATCACAATTTGTTTTTGAAAAAGTTTTATTTTTATGAAATTTTAGCACATTTTTGAAAGTTAAGAAAAACGCCATAAATAAAAATACATTGGACATAATGCAATTTCAATTTCATTGATATACTTCTTGATCCATTTGAAGTGTCACAATTGCAGGATAAAAACATTTTAAGAAATAAATATTTTATAAGCATTTAAATTTGATGCTAGTGAGAGATTTTTCGTCAAACTTACTGTATGTTTTAAGCCATAAAAATTGCTATAAAATGTGATTAAATCCAACTAGTTTAAACCCTGTGGTTTGTTACGCTCTAAGGGGCTTATAACAACTATGTTATAAATTTTATTGAACTTGATTCGCTTATTTTGGGAATATCCCATTTTTCATACACAAATTATCGTGAAAATTTCATTCTTCAAAAAGCCCCAAAAAATATTCTGATAAGTTAGATAAAATAAATGCTATCAAAACAACTTAAAAAGTCTCCAGTTTTATACATTATTCATTCTTTCTCAAAATTTATATTTCTTTTTTTTTTTTCAAATGGTCCTAATATCAAACACTTAAGAAACCTAGTTGGGTGCCTTATTAATATAAGATAAATAATTTTTTCCCTCACACACACACAAAAAAAAAGACATAGTTTTTTTATATACATTTTCCATAAATAAAATTATGATGAGTCTAGTCAAAAGTAATATGAGTCAGTGGAGATGAATTTTATATTTCTTTATTAATATTTTTCCATTTATTTCTTTTTCTTATATTACGGTATCCGACTACGTTCGGAACCGTGACTTTAAAAAGGAGCATAAATGGATAATTTTCATGAAATTTAGTGTTACTTAGATTAGAATACATGTATAAAATTGTTTCAAGGACATTTTGATAAAAAAAAAATTATTTAAATACAGTATTTCGGCAAAAATTAACTTAGAATAGCCTTTTTTCAAAATGTTCTCCTTTTGTGAAAAATGCTATTATAATAATATTTTGCCTGTATGTAGCTCAGACAGAGGCTCAACTATGATTTTTGAAAAATTCACATTAGTTTCAGAGTTACGACCATTTGAAATAATTATCGGCGTTTTTTTCTTAAAATTTGTCCCCTGTGCTGTCGTAAAACATGGATAAACCCACTTCTAAGTTATGTATTTCAAAAATTCTAATTGAGCCTCTGTACAGAGGTCTGAGTTATATACAGGCAAAATATGATTATAATAGAAGCATTTTTCATAAAAGGAGAATATTTTGAAAATGGGCCATTCTATGTTCATTTTTGCCAAAATATTGTACTTAAATAATTTTCTATTATAATCTTATTCTTAAAACAATTTTATGCATATTTTCTAACCTAAGTGACACTAAATATCATAAATATTATCCATGTATACGATTTTGAAAAATCACTGTTCCAAACGTAGTCGGATACCTTAATGTATGTGATTTTCTGTCTTTGTAAATTTAATCCTATTTTAACTTTTTCAAGTTTCTTATACTTTTTGATACGCCATGCAGAGGGTTTGATGTACGTTAAATCTGTGGAGGCTCGAATTTCTTGTGTTGGTGTGATAGAGAAACTTGAAGGGTGAGGTGAGAATTCAGGTGTCAGACCGTGGTTCAGTAGCGCACACAGGAATTTTTCAAAGAAGGGGGGGTCCGGGGTCAAAAGTTCCCCATTCTTGTATCATGCTCCTTTTGATTTTGTCGATTTTTGGTAATAAAACACAGTAAAAAACTAATTATTGAATAAATAATTAGCAATAATTAATAAAATTAATAATAAATAATTAAATTTTACGTACTATATACTTAGAATAATAATCAATCGGAAAAATATCAAGTGCTTTGGGGGGGGTGGACCCCCAGGACCCACCCCCTTGTGTGCGCCACTGCCGTGGTTTAAAATTACGAGGTCTGTCACTAACAACCTTCATGTTGTTTCTGAGAGCGATGTTAACAAATTAATCAATCAATTATTAATTAAACAATCAATCTATGTATTTTTTATTGTGTTGGTGAGTAAAAATTTTGCAATATACAGTCAGACCTCGATTTAACGAATTCATCGGAACCGAACATTTTATTCGTTATATCGGGCATATTCGAAATATCGGTGTACAAAAAATGCAATTTTTTTCACTTTTTGGAAATTCTATAATAAACAACTACACAAGAAATATTCATAGTTTGAAAGCAGACACTTAATATTCAGAAGCTAAAAATACTATTAGCGAATTATCTTCACCAGTTAATAGGAATTTTTAAAATACTGACCAATAGATGTTTGACAATCTTTTTAATTCCTGACTCGAAAGAGTTCTTTTTCGACTTATATGCGAAGAAGAAGTAACAACGCAATTTATATCCTGCCGTATGAAGTATGTTTTCGAAGCTTCCAAACAATATAAAGAATTAGAAAATGTAACAATTTTGATAGGAGTTTCATTATCAATATCTACATTAAAATCGCTACGCATTTGTTTTCGGTAATCTTCTATGCGTAACAAAACCGTACGTGTAATAAATATCACTTCTCTCAAGAAATAGAGCAAATGGTAAAACTTCTTAAAATATTCCCTGTGTGGGGGAGTGGGATGAGATAAAGGAATTTCCTGTCCCATTCAAAACTCACTTCAAGACTCACCTACACCTGTAAAATCTAATAAAGGGCTGTACTCTTCACTGTCGAAATTTGCTACTTAGAAGAAAAGTCCTTTTCTGCTGTGGGTAAAAATGATGTCATTTGAGAAGAAATCCAATTTTTTCTAGTCCAAATTAATATTTTTTAAAAAATCGGTTGTTGGAATGATTCGTTAATTCGGGGTTTATTATTCGTTAAATAAGGGATTCTGCCCCTCTTTTAATCGGGAAAAAGAAAAAAAATTGTCAAATCGCGAAATTCGTTAAATAGGGGTTTATAAAATCAGGATCCCACTGTGTTTGAAACTAAACTTTGAATTTTGTATGCTTAGTTATTTTTTTTTAAAAAAAATTATGATATATATATCTATCTCACACACACATTAAATGTTTACTTTTTACAATGTTTAAACAAATTTATTGTTTTAGTCTAAAAACGAAAATAAACATTCGATTTACTATTTATTTGCATGAATATTACACTAAAATAGATGAAGTGATTTATATATAATTTTATCCTGAAATTGAAACTAAGTTTAAAAATAATTATTTCTTCTTCAACAGCACAACAGCTTCTTATAGGCCTTGGTTGCCCTAACAATGCCCTCCTTTCAGCGTCCTCTGCTTCTAGCGACTCCTCTACTGCCTTAATTGCATATCAAGGTAAATAATAAATTAAGTTTGGATCATATATTTTTTGTGCAACAATTACAGCTCTCTTTCAAGATATTAATTTATAGAATGGAAAATGAGAACTACTTTAAAGTATAAAATAGTTTTTAGAAACTATTGTATCTATCTGAATCAGTGGCGTACACAAGAGGGGGGAGGTCTCCGGGTCCGGACCCCTTCCCCAAGCCTTTGATTTTTCCCCTCGATTGATTATAATCCTTTGTTTATAGTACGCAAAATTTAATTAAGTATTCGTTTATAATAATTTTATTAATTAATGCTAATTATTAATTTAATAATTAATTTTTTACTGTTTTAAGTTCCCGAAAATCGAAAAAATCAAAAGATTATGTTGAGCGGCGTTTGAATGGTGGACTTTCGACCCCCCTTGAAAATTTTGTGTGTGTGTGCCACTAATCTGAATTCATATTATTCAGGGTTTTTTTCATCTTTGAGGTACTAATCTCATGTTAATTATTTTCAAGAAATTAGAAAAACAAAGAAATCCTTTCTGGATTAAAAAAGGGAAGAAAACTATACTTTCTTAAAAATACTTTCTTAACATTTTCATTCAAAAGTTAGGAAAGTATTTATGTTCAATAATTCTAGAGTTAATCAGGCTTATTTACATGAATAAAAGGTGTGCCTTTTCACGATATTTTTTGAATTGACAATATAGGAATGCTAATTATAGAAAGTCCATTAATATAACATCAAAAAGTATATTAAGTTCCTAGTTCATCTTCTTCAGTTCAAAATATTTATTTGAATTAATGTATCAATAAATATCTCGCTAAATGTGTAACTATTGAAAATACGTCGTTTAAATGTAAATCCGAAAAATACTTAAGATACTTTGCTTACTCTCAGGACCTTTAACAGATATCCATGCACTCGAAAAAACATCCTTCTTCAAACCAATGTAACTCAGCAATAAAACAAAGAATAATTTGAAATTTTACCACATGATAATCATATATATTTACATTACTTCTCAAATTTTCAGAGAATTTGAGAAAAATTTAAAAAAGTTATAAAGAAATAAAAATTGGACGATTTTTCAAAAATATGAAAATCAGTATTTTACACCGCGCAGGATTCTGAAGTACATAATTGATCAAAATTTACAAAATTAATTTTACTTAGTATAAAAATGTCCACTTTTGAAGTTGTACTAACTTTTAAGAAATTTACAGCGAAAAAATTTTTTAATAACGAAAATTTTAAGAAAAAAATAAATCAAAATTGAAGTAAAAAAAATTATATTAAGTTTTTTTTTTTTTTTGAAAACTGATGTATAAGTTATGGAGAGCCTTATTTAAAACGTGTATAAAATTTCAAATTGATATCATAAATAGTTTCTGAGAAATCTTGCACGCAAGCTACAATTTTTTGTTTTGCGAAAAATGAAGTTAAAGATCAAAACACATAAAAGAAAGTAATAGAAAGAGATAGGGTTTTCGTTTAAGTTTCATTACTTATTTCTCAATAACTTCAGCAGTTTTACCAGTATCAACACAATTTTGGTACCAAAATGCTCAGAAATATTGAGGCTTTAACATACATATTTTTTTTTTCAAAAAATTGAAAAATTTGCAATTTAAGAGTCATGTGAGCTGTTAAGTTCTTTATCATATGTCATATAAATATATTATATGCAGAAGTACACATAAAACTTTTCATTTGTTAAAGAGCACATGTAACCATCAAAATTTACTGTGAAAACAAGGAAATTTTAATGTTTGAATAGTATATTATTTAACAGTATTTTTACTCTGTTTTCATTCATAATAAAGCGAAAAATGTTTTCTTTTTCAAAAAATTTTCTTTTTATAATGATATTATTGCTGACATGTATTATTAATCAGCATTTGATCAAGCTGTATATAAATATACCGATTATCAAAATCAAAACTCCTCCAGTACTGACTAGTTTCTAAAAACGTTTGAACAGTTCGTTCCCAAAGAATTTTTACAACCATACTGGCCTGATAATATCTTTTTACAAGAGGGGAAAGGGATAACAGACCCCCTATCAAGTGGACATCTTCACCCCATTTGTAGAACGACCCCTAAATCTTCACATTACTATTTCTGCCAGTATCCGATTATACCTACCTTCCCCTGCTGATACACACCTTCCTCCCCTTTCCCGCTTTCTGACTGGTTCCCCGCTCTCTGCCTCCGTTCCGGTCTCATCACAAGATGGCGGTCGCAGTCACAAAGCTCGCTAGCAATGGTAAGCAGAGAAAAGTTTTCTTTATCCTTTTTTTCCCTCCCCCAGCTTCTTTAAGATGGTGTTACAAATTAACCGTTACATTTAAATAACATCGGTCTGCCTTTGATAGACCATTTACTGGGAGCATTGAGTGACAACTCTGCGGGATTTCACCACACGGTTTCCGTAAATTAGGCTTAAGTTTCGGTTGGCTTACTTTGGTTTGGTATTGGTTCAGATAAACGCTTTTATGCGTGTTGTTTATTCACGTATTTTATCCTGTTATCCGGGGTTTTTTTTCTGTATGAATTCTATCGAATTTCCGAGAGTTTATTTAACGAAGTAGCTATTACTGTCATAGACAGTTTATAAAGATAGATATTGTTTTTGTACAGTAAAGTTAATTCGTGTGTGAGTGAAATTAAAAAAAAGCTATTACTCTTCCTCTTAATTTTATCGTAAAGTTTATTACTAAATATGCCATTATTTAATAGAAACAACATGGAACATGAATTTCATTTGATCTACAAAGAATTGAAAATAATCTGGAATATTCTGCAGTGTATTATTAATTATTTTGCCAGTGTTACATAAATGTAAATAAATAAAAAGGTAAAAGTATAAATATTCTTTTTCTTTGTTATTTGATCTTATAAATTGTGTAATATTTCACAACGCAAATTACTGAATGATGATTAATGTAATGTGTTTTGAACACATTAATTTATTAATTAATTTTGTTATATTTACTTCACATATTTAAACGTTTTATTTGATAAATAACGACCCAACTTCATAAACATTTTTTCTTCCTTAAAACTATTTTAATTATTATTCTAATTATTATGCTTTTATTAATTTAATAAATTAGGACAAATTCGTGACCGTGTATACTTTTATTGATGTTTTGAATCCATAGTTTTACTAACAATTATATATGTAAAACTTTATCTGAAGTATATTATCTTTCAAAAAGTAATTAACATAGATATAACTCTTTCTGGATGTAAAATTTTCAAGATACCTTTAGTAAAGATTTAAAAAAAATTATTAAAGTAAATTTTAACATCAATAATATATATAAAAGAGTTTTAGAATAAGATTATATTTAAAAGATCAACACATTATCAATATGACTATTCCGTGATATTATTTGCATGCTTTAGTATTTATTTAATCTGTCAATTACTACATATATACTTTCAATGTAATATATATCGATTTAGGTCTTGAAAGAGTAGCTGCCTTATTATCAGCTTCACATGTTGTTACCTGTTGTACAAGTCTGAAATCAAAGGTATTGTGTGGTTTGTCTAATTTCACCCATATTTAGATAAGAAACAATATGTATATATATTATGTAAATTTACTTAAGATATATTTCTACTCGGAGATTTTTCTGTAATTTTTGAACAAAGTAACTGCACAAACTTAAAGCTAATTGGTAATTTTTAAAATTTTAATAGAGGCCTTTTTCAGTAATTGACGTTTTAACAGCATTTAATGGCTTAGAAGTTAAAATATTTTCATTTTAAGTTTAATAATGTTTTTTGAGTGATTTTTAAATTTTTTTTTGTTTGAAATAAATTCAGCCTCTCAAATGAAGTGAAAGTTAAATTAAATTGAAATTAATAGCATTGCTTTTAAAATTTTTATCAAATATTTATTTACAATTTTAAACAGGAGATTCTATGAAAAATCATTTCATTTTAGTGAATCTTTTTTAAAAAAATTAAAGTACACACACAGCTCCAATTTTACTTAATTAATCTATAATGTTAAGTATCTGAAGAAATTTGGTACTCTTATTAATTTATATTTGTATAAATAATTTATTTATCATAATAAGCTTTTCATAAATAAGCTGAAGTACTATTATCTTCAGGTTTTAATATTAACTTTCATTAAAATGACTATGTGCTAGAAAATTATATTTACGTACAAAAAACCCTCTAGGATTATTTGTTTTGAAATTTGTCCTTTTATTTGGGTAATTATGATCAAAATGATCTTCAACTGATACTGAAAAACTTCAACACATCCAGTGAATCCATAATGATTATAAAAAGTATGAAGAGTAAAATGCATATCTGTTTAGTGTAGAAAATACAGTATCTGATTTCAGTTCTAAAGTTTAAAGAAGAAAACCTGAGTCTTCAACAAAAATTATTTACAAGTAAAAACCGTGTCGCGTTTTGTTCCTATTTTTAAAACAATAAGGTACTGTTCTAATAACCATTATATATAAGAAAAAAGCTTTTAAATAAATAATATAAAAAAAGCTTTAAAACACAAAGTACATTTAATAAAATTACACACCAGTTATAAAAATGTGTGTGTATATATAGAGAGATAGATATAGATTTATATATATATATATATATATATATATATATTATGACTCACAGTTCCTGAAACATATAAGTAAAAATCCAAAATTAACCAATGTTCACTCAGTATTTTTCGAAAATACCTATCTGTACATCGACTGTATTTTAATTGTTAGGTAAGGATTATTTTATTTGTCTCAAATTTTTTTTTAAAGTAGTCTCTTCTAAAATGTGTAGTGTAAAATACATTAACCTTCATGTAAAATATAAATATCAATTTTTACCTTTTTTTAAAATATAAGGATACTTTAAACCTGTTTTCTTATGCCTTTCCCTATTGAAAATCAATTGTGTTAATTATCAAGTTACCATAAATCAACTTGATGTGACAACTTTTTTACTGATCTGAAATAAGATGAAATGATCAACAGTGATTTAAGTATAATTCTTAAATTTTGGGAACGTGTTATTTCATTAGAAATTAGTACTATAAATAAAAGGAGTAAATCAGAAATAGCTTTTAATTTTGATGATTATAGTTGTTCAGTGGCGCACAAAGATTTTTTTCAAGGGGGGGGGCGAGGGTTGGAACTCCACTATTCTCGTTTCATATCTCAATACGCTACTAAACATATTCTTTTGATTTTGGCGTTTGTCGGGAGCAAAAAACAGTAAAAAATAAATTATTGAATTAATAATTAGCAAAATAAATTATTAACAACAAATATTTAATTAAATTTTACGTACTAATTACATAGTATTATAACCAATCGAAAAAAATGGGGGAGGACTGGACCCGTGGACCCCCCTCCCTTGTGTACGCCGCTGTAGTTGTTCATATCATAATTCAGATATACATGTCATGCTTTAGAGATTTTGTATCAAATAAATGTGGATTTTTTTATTCGGTTTAAATCATTCCCCAAAATTGACGAATGCATGAGAAATGAGCCTATTTTCAAAGATTCAAAAATGACGGCAGTTTTCCAAACTTGACAGATAAAGCTTTTTTTTTTGGGGGAGGATTGCTTTTGGTAATTATCGATCACTAGCAACAAAAAGAGTCCACATCGGTCAATTTTTTAGCAGTCTAATATTTTTGATAAATTAAGAGATTTAACATTTTTCTAGAGCTTTTAACCTTAATAGACCTTTTTTTAAAAAAGAAAATTGACATTTTCTTGAATTTCAAATGCTTTTTATGTTTCTGTATTGCATAAAAACTACAAAATTTTAAAGTGGAACTGATTAGTAAATAAAAAAGCATAACATTTGGGTTTGAAAATGTTTTCATAATTTATTACAATAGGTAGGAATAAGAAATATGTGTGAAATGCATTTCTCTCTCACTCCCACACAAATGAGACCCACAGTGTAGCACGTTAAATATGTTGAGGCACAACACCCTCCCGTTGGTGTGGTGTGGTAGTTAGGAGAGGGTACGCCAACTCAGGTGTCATCCTCATCACTTGACTATGGTTCAAAATTACGAGATCCGTTGCTAACAGCTTTCGTGTTGCTTTCTAGTGCGATGTTAATATAACTCTCATAATTCAGAGGTTTTCTTTTTTTCATTTTTATCATCTAATTCAAAATTTAATGCACACATTTTTTCCTGTGAGTAAAATGTTATAAAAACATTTTTTTTTTCACTTTTTAAATCGCAGTGAGGGACTTGAAAGTGTGTGAAAAAATATTTAACAAAATTAGAAATTAAGATAATTTAAAGAATTTTTAAGTACTATATATATATATATATATCAGTAGCGCAAACAAAAGTTTTTGAAGGAGGTGTTCAGGGTCAAAAGTTCACCATTTTGGTATCATGCTCCAATCCGCCGCCAAAAAAAATTCTTTAAATTTTGTCAATTTTCAGGAGCAAAAACAATACAAAATTAATTTATGAATAAATAATTAGCATTAACTAATAAAATTAATTATTAATAACAAATACATAATTAAATTTTACTTAATATATACATAGGATTATAACCAATCGAAAAAGAATCAAGAACTATTTTTTGGGGCCGGACCCCTAGGACACACCCCTTGTGTGCGCCACTGATATATATTATATATATTTATATATATATATATATATATATATATATTTATATATATATATATATATATTTATATATTTATATATATATACATATTTATATATATATATATATATATATATATTTATATATATATACATATTTATGTATATATGTATAGATCATATTTTATATATATATATATATACATATACATATTTATATATTTATGTATATATATATATATATATATATATATATATAATCGTTTTAAGCCCAATGATATACAAATATAGAGATGAAGGTTGGTACTTCAAAAAAAGTTTTTAAATCTACAAAGTCTTACTTTCTAAGACTAAGAGTTTGCTGATATATTACTTTAGCCATTTGACATTGATCCTATACTGTATTGTTATATATATATATATATATATATATATATATATATATATATATATATATATATATATATATATATATATATATATATATAAGCATTTGAGCTAAATTTTAAAATCAAACAAATCATTTTGTCCACTACTATATTTGCTAAATTTTGTTTAAATATACAAATATTAAACAAGTTTATTCTCATGAGGATAGTCTAACTTAAATACGTTAACGTGTTCTTGGGAGAAAAAAATGATCCATAAAGTAGCTGTGAGTGATTTTTTTAAGAGATGAAATATAACGTACGGAAGCTCTTTTTAAAGAAAGAAAACATATAATTAATAAAATGCTTTAAGAAACAAAAAAATGAAATACCATTTTCGTGGCATCTAAACTAAAATATAATAAAGGGGTTTTTTTTAACGTTAGGTAACCTTTTAATTCTATATAATTGTTTAGAATGTTATATTGTTTTCAACTCTATTAGATTGTTATTTCAAATTTTTGTATTTATCTTTAAGTTTCAAAAATATTGGTACTCATTTTTTTTAAAAAATGAAATTGATTTCCTCTACTAAGTTTGTAGGCTGATGTAAATGAACTTTGAAGAAAAAATACTCCATTTTAATAAACAATGTCCATTTAATTTCTTATGTTTCCAACTCAACTATTTAATTTCAGAAAAGAATATTTTGAAATAGAAGTGGTTTAATATTAAATAAGGGATATGTGCAAAACAGGCTTCAATATATGTGCACACATTAACTTCATTTAATATTTTTCACCTTATATCATGCTATAATTAAATTAATGCTTATTAGAATTCTGCTAGATTTTAATTTTTTCAAGAAGAATTCTGTAATTTTAAGATTAAAAAAACATGAAACATGCTAAAAGCAACATTGTTTTATGCAGAATTATTAGCTTTAATGTATTAAGTCCGTTATATATTTAAACAGTCAATCGCAAGTAATTGGATATTAATGCACACGTTTATCCATAAATAAATGTAATTAACTCAAAACTAAAGGTTAAATAGTTAGGTTACAGGGTTGTATTTAAAATGGAAGCGAAAGTTACATTCATCTTTAAAAAAAAGATAGAATATTGCTTTAAAGAAAAAAACATAATTTTTTTAAATAGTTTTTGGGTAAGATTACACTAAAAGAATATAAAAGAGTTTGAGGAAATCTGTGCACGAAGTTTGCAGGAAAGTGTAAATGTTTTCATTATCTGTATATCCACAATTTTGTCAAATGCATATTTATTATCCATGTAAGAAACATCTTCAGAAAGAAAATATAATTTCACCAATTATCAGCACCTGAAACAATGTTTATCAGGCTTCTTGATTATCGAAGACAGATTCATATGATTGACATTTTGATAATAACATTTCAGATAATCGACATTTTGATGTATAAAAGTTCTTACAAATATCAAATTTGCTAACAAAAAAATGAGCATTTTCTAATCTAAACGACAACAAAGTAATTAACGTAACATAACTTTAATACCATTTTTTACCCGAACATTATATTTAATTCAAAATTGATGTTGAATATGAAAGCCATCTTATTATTAACCATCGCATACGGATTATCAAAAAAATCTTGGATGTCAAACATTGCTAACAATCGCTTGATTCATTCCACGAAATAAAAAATTGCTTTTGAAACTAAAAAAAACAAGAAACATACTTCAATTTCACTATTAGATCCTTGATTGTAAAAGGCTTATTTAAATTTAGAAAAGTAGGCAACTCCCCTAGGTTGTGTGTGAAAAAAAAATAAAAAAAAAATAGGGTTATCTCTCCTCCCAACTCCTTAATTATGCATAAGGGATTTTTAACTTTTAGACTGCAGTTCTTATAAACAAAAGGAAGTTCTTTTGCTATTCATGTTTAAATAAATTGCAAAAAAGGCGCTTTTTACATTAATTTACAACTTTTTCTTTTTAAAGCAGTATTTCTCAAATATTTTTAGCATATCACTGGTAACTGGATAAGAAGTATCTTTCCTAAATTTTCACATATTGAAGGCCTTAATTTTTTTCTTTGTATCAAGAAATTAAGGGTTATAAATTGGTAAAGGTTATAATTTGAAAATTACAATTATCTAGCTCAGTGTCGACAAACCTTTGAAGAGAAGAGTCAGGTTGTAAGGGAAACAAGATATTTAAGGTATCAAAGAGCCACATATAAATGCAGGGGGGAGGGAGAGCCTCCGATAGTAGTCACGATCAACACTGTTGCACTCCAAATAACATTTTATTTTATAATAATTTAATAAAACGTGACCCAAAGTAACATTTTCCATTCCTCCTGAAACGAAGAATTTTAAAAGAATATTTTTTACTAAGGCTCAATGCAAGAACAACCATTGTCAAAATACAGTAGCGCACACAGGAACTTTTCAAGGGGGGAGGGGCCCGGGGTTGAAAGTTCACTATTCTTGTATCATGCTCCTTTTGATTTTGTCGATTTTCGGGAACAAAACACAGTAAAAAACTAATTATTGAATTAATAATTAGCATTAATTAATAAAATTAATCATTAATAACAAATACTTAATTAAATTTTACGTACTATGTACTTAGAATTATAATCAATCGGAAAAAATCAAGGGGTCCGCCCCTCCTCTTGTGTGCGCCACTGTCAAAATATCATTATGCTTGGATTGAGATTCCAAACGTCGTGAAAAAATGTTTTTATGAATAATACCGTTAGAACTATATTCTGAAATTTCCTGTTTACACTAATGATTAATACTGACATTGATTGTTCTTATATTTTAAAGTTATTTCAGTTCTCTTTTAATTCACTCTGAAACATGTCACAAAATACAGAATGTGTTTTCTTCACTTTTTTTGGAGGTTTATGTGTGTATCTCTTACTCATATTCATGAGTACTCCATAACTCATGTATGTAAATATGCAAAATATACATGAAATTACTCTTAGAAGAGTATCTTTCATGAAAGCATTATAACCAATAAATTAGACTTTTACTATTTTAGGAATACTTATAATATTTTCACTGATTCTCAATATACCTTATCAATCAAAAACAACCTAATACATAAATCTTAAGGCAATCAAATATTTAATTTTAGACGCAAATAAGGTAAATCTTTTCAATAAGTAAGAATAATGGAGAAATAGAAAAGAAAGCAGTAACTTTTAGTAGATATAATTATTTTTTTTTTGATTAATAATGGCGCACAGGAATTTTTTAGCATTAATTAATAATGTTAATTATTAAGTATAAATACTTGATGAAATTTTACGTACTATATACATAGGATTATAATCAATCGAAAAAAATTAAGGGATTTGGAGGGGGGTTCTAAACCCGGCACCTGATCTAGTTAATTGTTTCATAAACTTGACGGAGACTCAAAATTACGAGGTCCATTGCCAATAATCATCTTGTTGCTTCTCAGTGAGAAGTTAATAAAAGATGAATCGTTTCATAAAAAGCTGTACTTGCTTTGTTTAGTAGGAAAATACCAGAAAATTTAAATTTTTGTTGGTAGAAAAATGTTTATTACTATCATAAGAATCATCGTATTGGTTTCATTCCACTAGTAAGGAATTGTTAGGGTAATATTGTTGAAATTAAAATAATAAAAAAAAAAATAGAAATATAGCAAATTAGGTCCAATTTATATAGCTAGACTTGAATTATGCTATACGGTAACACACATAGAGGCGATTAACCTCTCGATATACAAGTAAACTTTATACAATGGAAGCTGATCGAAATTATGGGACCTGTCAGCAGCTACTTTTCAGATATTTTTTTAAGGGAAACAAATTCCAAATAAACTCAATAATTTTGAGAAAGCCTTACCAGTGGCGCGCACACACACACACAAGGAAGGGGGTTCTCCACGAGTCCGGACCCCACATCTCTCTTGATTCCCCCAGATTAATTATAATCCTTAATCCTATGTATATAGTGCGTAAAATTTATAATTAAGTGCTTATTATTAATAATTTATTTCATTAATTAATGCTAATTATTTAATCGATTAAATATTTTTACTGTTTTTTGTTCCCGACAATCGATAAAATCAAAGAATATGTTTGCTGGTGTGTTTGGGTACGATACGAGAATGGTGGACTTGCAATTCTCGACCCCCACCCTCTTCTGAAAAATTCCTGTGTCCTCTATTAATATGTACTGCAAACGAAGTCTTATAATTGACAGCTGCGTGAATTGCAGTCGCTAGTGCTTCTACAACTTTTTAATCTCTTTCCTTTTTTTTCTCACAAAAACTTAACTTTTCTTTTCGTAAGGGCTTTTTACTAACGAATTTCTGTCAGTGTTTGACTTATTTTTAACTCACCATTAAAATTAAATACATATTTTATATATTAACAATGTAAAATGCAAAAAAATAAAAATGAATTTTTGCGTAAAATACAAATTAATTCTAATACATTTATATTATTAACATTAGCTTAAAAATATCTACGTAGCTCTTATAAATTAATTATTAAAGTTTTTCGCTGTAGAAGCTTAAAATTGAATTAATTCATGTTGTCTCATTAAGAAAATTTATTGTGCCATTTCAAAACCATATAAATAGAATAAGACAATTTCCATAGATTCAGTGAGAATTCGAGTTTATTGATATTTGAAAAAATTGAAGTAGCACGTGATAAGATAAAGTTTTAAAAAATATATGTCATTTATAATAAATTTTAATGAATTTTAATAACAACAGTAGCTCACACAAGGGGAAGGGTCCAAGAGTCCGGAAACCCCGTCACCCTTATTATTATTTTTTTTCGATTTCTTATATAATCCTATGTATATAGTACGCAGAATCTCATTAAGTATTCATTATTAATAATTTCTTTTTATTAATTAATGCTGCTTATTTATTCAATAATTGATTTTTTACTGTTTCTTGTTCCCAACAGTCGACAAAGTCAAAAGAATATGTTCGGCGGCGTATTGGGGTATGGTACAAGAATGGGGAATTTCGACCCTCGGACCCTTTTGAAAAATTATTTCGTGTGCCACTGAATTACAGCAGTGTCGCACACAAAGAGGGGCTCTTTGGGTCCGAGCCTCCCCCCTATAGTCCTTGAATTTTTTTTCGATTGATTATAATCCTTGTATATAGAGGGTAGAATTCAATTATTTGTAATTAACAACTAATTTTATCAATTAATACTAATTATTTATTCAATAATTAATTTTTAATGTTTTTTGTTCCCGAAAATTGACAAAATCAAAAGAATATGTTAGGCCCATATTGGAGCATGATGCGAGAATGGTAGGCTTTCAACCCTGGAGCCCCCCACCCCCTTGAAAAATTCATCTGCGCGCTACTGAATTAAAGTATTTATTTTTGAAAACAGAAAGTGAAAGTGAGAGTTATATTTGCGTCGCACAAAAAACTTGACAAGGGCAATTGGCGACGGACCTCGTAATTTTGTACCATGATTTAGTGATTAACTTCCACGCCACACCAATGGGTTTGAAAACAAAGAGAGGGCTATTAAATATCACAAAACAATTATGAATTTACATCTAGGGGAAATAAATAATACGTATTTTAATACACTCTTCTGAGAAGAAATATAATTATGAAATATTTCAGTATATAGTTAGTTGTATTAATTTTAATATGCTTAAAACTGCATTAAATTACATCTTTAAATTATCTGAGCTGAGTGTACCTCTTAGAAAATGCATTTAATACTAGAAATACTGAAAATTAGTATATACCTATGTTGCCCAAAAGCAGTCAAAAAGACTGCATTGTGAAAAAATTATTAATGTGCAAAAAAATTTGTTTAAAATTATTTTTTAATCATTTTTATTTTATTTACAGTCATATAACAAGTTATTAATAAATATTAACAATAGAAAAAAATTACTTCACTTGGAAAAAAAAATATTTTAAAAAATTCTAAGAAATTCTTCATTATATATGTAATTTTTTTCTAATTGAAATTAAAAAAAGATAGTCAAAATGACTTCCTTTGGTTAATCTAGTGTTAAGGGATTACGTTTCACAACTTAAGAATCGTTGTCTCAAAGACTTAAAATGTCTTGCATTTGAATAACTCATCTCTAAACGTAAGAACTTAATCGTAAATTTAATTAATTCAAAAATTCAGTGATTGATATCATTAAAGAAAGTGTTTCATGAGTTTAAAAATTGGTGAGTCGTTCATGATAAAACTAGTTTCGTTAAAACATTTTCCCTTCTAATTCTCTAATGTATTTCTAAATAATTATAAAAAACCATACAATTTATATGGAAAGTATTGTTTTAAACTATTTTAATGACTATGTAATAATTTAATTGCTAAATTTATTGAAAATTCTTAGGCAAACTGTATTTAAATATAATTAAAAAGTAAGAGCATTAATAATACACAACTAGTACGTGAAAAAAGAAGTGAAGTCACAATATTAATACTAATGCTATCTGTGGATTTCCAAAGCAAAAATATTCATCTTAATTGAAAATTCTATTAAAATCTCTCTCTCTCTCTCTCTCTCCCTATAACATTACAGGCAACTTTACTTGTATTATAAATTGGAATTTGGAATCCTTGGGAAAAATTTGGAGTTTCTTCTAAAAACAATGTTTGCCTTTAATTTAAATGTAACAACTTAGTAAAAGGATTAATTTCTTACTCCTTTTGTGTTGTTACAAACTTAAATATTTTTCTTCGATCTTGCAGTACTCAATTTTAAATAAGTGAGAAAAATAATTACGAGTGCCGTAAAAATAATTGGTTCTGTTACAAAATGAAAATGACAAGGTTTTATAGTTAATTTTCAATATTAGTGCAAAAATAAATATATGCATGAATAAAACCTATCTATGTGTATAAATATATATATATAACTACCTATTAACAAACATTTAATATAATTTATACGTTTACATAAAACTATAAAGAAAGATACGTAGAACACTTTGCGATCTCTTGAGTGTTCGAAAACTTCATTTAAATTAGGTAAATATTTCCACAAACTTAAATCCCAAATAGTTCAACAGTTTTTATAGAATTTTTCATTATTAACAGGATTACAAAAGCATCAAAAAGGGGAGATTTCTTTAATTGAATTGAGTTTGATTGCTACAATGACTTTTTTATCAGTCTTGAATAATAAAATTATTATAAAATAACAAAAGTGTTGAAGAAGCCTTTGCTAGAAATTAAATACATTAATGTCTGATTATGCTTTTTAAACATCAATTTCGGTCAAGAATCTCATTTCCCTTTTATTTAACTATGTAAAGTTTAAGTACTTAGCCTTACAAATTCATCTTTGGTTTGATTGTGCGATAGTTAGAAAAAAAGTTGCAGATGTTTAAAATACTACTACACATTATCTCAAATGCACCTTTTACAAAGTTTTCTTCAAAACTATATTTTTGCAATGTCTGATGTTTGATGTCTCAAGAACTTTTTAAGATATAGCAAATTTCATGCAAATGTTTTGAATGGTATTATCTAGAGAACGAGCATATAATTATGAATTTTCTTTTCTTTTATGAAGTTATTGTTACATTTTACTTCAAAAGTATTTAAAAAAAAAGTCGAAAATTTCTTGTTTGTAGTTTCGATTGGTTATACTTTTGCTTCAATCGAAACAATTTAAATTTTTTTTAGTTCATTCCCTAGAAATACATTCAAAAAAATGTGTTATTTTGGGAAAATATGGATTATTCATGGAAATACATTTGAAAACATTCCAAAATTTAATTAAAATTTGCTTACTATTTTCGAAAATAGTACAGCTCTCTCTCTCTTTTTTCGCTGCCTCTATGTATATATATATATACTCACATAAGTGATTGTGTGGGCTTTTGTGTGTGCAACACTGTCCATGTCTCCTTATATCTTTAATCATGTGCATTTTCACTTATATTTAATGATGCAAACTGACAATTCAGTTCTTACCAAGGAAAATCTTAAATAGTAAACCTTGCTCCAATTTATAGGGTTCTCATATTTTACATTCATTGTATACATATATCACTCTGATCTTGAAAATACTTTTAAGAAATAAGGGAAACCCCTTTTTATTTTTTTTATTTTAATTGAATACTTTGATTCTTATTATGTATTTTTATTGACTCCGTTATATCAGTTTAGAATATAAAAAGCCATTCGGAACAATTAGCGCGAAGAAAGTCCAAAACAATGAAGAAGAGGAACCTTATAAAATTTGAGATACTTTTTTCAGACATTAAAAATGAATTTCAAATTTTAAAAGATTCCTATATTCTCTCCTCCCCCCATTTTTGTTCTTTTTTACTATTTTGAGTTAAGGATTGAGGTTGGGTCATTTTTCTCCGAAAATATATTTCTTTCATACTACTTGCTTCTTTAATTAAAAATTAAATAGTAAAAGAAACTCAAATATGTATTGTTTATTAAGTACCAATGTGTTTTTTTTATAAATGATTTTGTAAAATAACAAGTCCATCTGAATACGGCCAATAGCTTTAAAAACCTGTGATAAAAATTAAACTTTCTGCCACTTCTGTAGCAACCGCTTCTTAATTTATCTGTTCAGTTTCAACAATACATTGAATAATATTAGCAGTTGTTCACTTCTAGTTAATTAAAATCCACGATTTAATGCATTAAAGGATTTAATGAAAAGCAACATTGAGTGCACGAGAGTAATAAGTTTTGAAAAATCATCTCTCGGAAAGCTAATTCATTGTTCTTTAAATGTATCATCAACACATTCTGAATAGTGGGCGCAAACAAAGGACGTTTTCTTTGCATGGACGGAGACCTGTACTTCCGCATACTTTTTCCAAAAGTTGCCATCCAAAACGCAAATAGACAATGCTTCAAAGAGAGCGATAGATAGAGAGAGAGAGACAGACAGAAAGCGCCGAAACAAAATGAATAGAGTTTCGAAATTAAATAAAACATGGAATGACAGAAATTTTTGAAAAGTCCGTTTCACTTTTCTCTTGCATTCCCCCCTACCCTAGAACGGAAACTATCTGTTTAGGAATCTGGCATCGTTAACCGTCGGCCAGTCGATGAAATAGGAGGCTGGTGGGGTCCAGAGAGCAGGGGGGGAACTTTGTCAGAAGCGGGGAGGTATTGATTTTTGACGATAAATACATATTGTAACCCGGAACAATCAATCAACTTTTCGAATTTCCTTCCATGTGTGCGTTATTAGAAATAGCGAAATGCAATATCAGCTCGAACTTGCAAGTTCAAAAGCTTCTAGCTCCAGTCAAGGTATTATTTCCCTCGCTTCTAACGATCAGTCAGGGTTTCGGCAGGATTCCAATATGCATACAGTTTCAAGCCGCTTTCTATTCTATCTATAACACTAATGTAACACCCAAAGAAAGAGGAATGCCAGAACGGAAAAGAATGCAAATATCGAATTATGTATTGGTATTTGCTCCCCTCCCCCCCCCCTACAGATTGGACTAAGTTTCAGTTAGGAAAGAATATCGAATGGTGTGGAGGGGGGGGGCTACTCTTGCATCTGCATATTTTCTGGTCGATATATCTTTTCGGTTTGCTTTTTTTTTTTTTGTTATGCACTTTATTTCATCCCCGCCGACGATTTATCTAAAGATGCGATTCCGTCACTTATTTTGCTTTCTGATGACTTCATGTATTTTATCTTTTTTCGGCGGTGAGTAATATTGCTTGAACGAATCAGAAGCAAAAAGAATTTCTTCGAGGTAAAGATTCCATTCGACAGTATGCAAAAAATTGAGTTTTTCATTTTTTAAAATATTTTATTTCCTTTTTTCCCATCTTTTCTCCCCTTTTCTCACTCCCTAGTTTATATTCTGAAGAAATATCTACTATGGAGGTAATAACTAGCAGAGGCAAGTTACAATAAATAATTCATTATTTTACAACAATTTATTTTTGGAATACTCAAAACCCATTTTATAATAGTTGGCCTTTTGTTGTTATTATAAAACATTATGGATTTTAAATAATATTTTAAAAGAAAAAAAAAATATATAACTATTCCAGTGTGTCTTCAATTGGAAAGTTTTCTAATATAGTTGGCAACACATGATATTTATTTTTTAATTAAGCATCTCATGTTATTTATTTCAAAACATAAAATTCAATAAATGCACCTTATAGGAGTGAAAGGTAGAGAGAGAGAATGAATGAGAAAGAGAGATTAAGTGTGTGAGAGAGATTAAGTGAAAAAGAAAGATAGAGAAAAAAGAGCAGAATTTAATGTCAGAAGCTATTGTGCTACTCTATAATTCTAATTTAAAGTTTCTCTCGCTCTGTACAAGTAATAAAAGTGGGATACTTATGCATGTATTTCTTTGAGAAAAAGGAAATGAATCACAAAAATATTCTCCCAAATTGCTTTAATTTTTTTAAACTTAATTATATCGATGAAAACTTACTTTTAAACTAACAATCTAGGATTTTTTTAAACATAAAAGTAAAAATAACATTGAATATATATATTAGTAACGCACACAAAAAATTTTCAAGGAGGGGGGGGGTCCAGGGTCGAAAGTCTAACATTTTGGTATCATACTCCAATACACCACCCAATATATTCTATTTATTTTGTCAATTTTGGGGAACAAAAACAATAAAAATTAATTACTGAATAAATAATTAGCATTAATTAATAAAATTAATTATTAATAACAAATACATAACTAAATTTTGCGTATTATATACATAAGATTATAACCAATCGGGAAAAAGTTCAAGGGCTATGGGGGGTCTGGACCCAAGGACCACCTCCCTTGCATGCACCCCACTGATATATATATATATATAATCCAAAAATCTCTCCTGGAATGAAATACAAAATAATTTCACCGGGTTAAAGAACAAACATTTTAACCTAAATTCTGTTAATAAGTAACATGTGGAAAAGTGTATTCTTGTTCTATTTTTTTACTTCTCACTTCGTCACTAAACATTTTTATATGCATGCTTATTTATTTTTCATCCTCATTTTCTCGCCTCTTTTGAAAAGACATTTTCAACTATTTATATTTAGAAAAGTATTTAAGGTATCTGACTACTTTCGAAACTATGATTTTGTAAAAGTGCATAAATGATTAACTTGTTGATATCTAGTATCACTTGAATTATATAAAATAATTTCTATAAAAATGGAGTTTATATATAATTGTTTTGAGAATATTATTTAAAAAAAAAATATTTAAATCCAATTTTTTGACAAAAAATGAAGAAAGAAATGACATATTCAAAGAATTTTCTGTTATAGAAACTGTTTCTTTAATAATAATACTCTTTAATAATAATAATAATAATATAGCTAAAACTTCTCCGCAGACCTTGAACTCGGATTTTTGAAAAATTCACATTATTTTCAGAGTAACTAACATTTCAAATAATAATCGGTGTTTTCTGTTGATCTGATTGATATATTAAAATATGAATTAACCCATTTCTAAGTTATTTCAAAAATTCTAAATCAGGCTCTGTAGAGGTTTTACACAATATATAGGCAATATATTATTATTCTAGAAGCATTTTCCATAAAAGGGGAATGATATATATATATATATATATATATATATATATATATATATATATATATATATGCTTTTTCAAAATTACGATTCTTAACGAAGTTAGGTACTTCAAGATTACTATTCAAATGGAGACTTTTCAGATATCTTCACTTTTTTATAAATAATTGTAAAAGAGCAAATAAAAGCTCTCTGTTACCTTTTTGTATGAATCTTCTTACTTATATATAATGAATATTTTCTGCTTAGCAATGTATATTTCACAGAAAGTTTACTATTTTGTTGCAAGACGCTATAAGTGACAGCCGTTGATTGAAGTTTTCTACTAAAATCTCATTTTTAACTTAAACGTACACACACAATACATATAATTTTTGTGAGTCGTATTTTTTTTTAAATGTAGCAATTTGCAATTAAATGAGAAGCTGATGTAATTCATTGTATTTAACAAAATTTTATGAACTGCAAATATATTATGTAACTTATAACTAACTTATCAGAAGAAACAAACTGCCATAAAACACAGAATTACTTTTGATGAAAACAATTGCCAGAAAATGAGCTTCATATAAACGATAAGTTCCAGGGTTCAGCAACATTTCATAGAATATTTATTTTTTTTCACATTTCATACGTAACCAATACCAAAAATTCATCCATGCTGAAATAATTTCCCTTGGCGGTAAAGTATTTCGCTTGAAATTTCACCTTGCAAATGTATTTCGCACAAATCCCTTCAAGTTATCCTATCCCTTTCATTTCTAAGTTATCAGACCTTTTTTCACCAAAACATTCCGGAACAGGGTAAAAAAAAAAAAACGTCAACGGATATGAATTACAAGGGAATTTACTTCTACTACAATATCCGAAACTTCCATCAGAATTTTTACCTCTTTTCCCTTATTATTATTTATACACTACAATGCTCTATTCCTGTATTACTTTAAGAACGAGAGAAAGCAGACATCGTCGAAATGAGGGGAAAAAATATCTTTAAAATGATCATCAAATAAAGGCCGCTTTCATTGAAAGAAGTATAGAAAGAGAGAGGGAAAAAAACATTTATATATTAAACGGTAGAAGGGGAAAGACGAGAATATCTGAGAGTGTTAAATCATACAGCAAATTTTTTTAGAGATCAGTACTTAAGCATTCTGCATCCGGAGTCGAAATGCTTAAATAAATTTAAGCGAAAAAAGGAATTTGAGAAAAATGGTAACGGGGGTAGGAAAGAGAAGGACTTCTCTCTGGAAGGGACGGTATGTAAAGACATATAAATAAACAAAATACGAAAAAGAAGAAAAAAAAATCTGCATAAATGTGCTTAATGGAAAACGGGCAGAACTGAAAGAATAATTTTAACGTACCGAAAGACTAAAGGGTAGGATTTGAAGTGGGGGAGGGGGTGTAGGATCGAAAAGAAAACTACATGAAGAAGCTCGAAATACATCAATTATATTTCTAACAGTTGCAGGTGACTGGCTAGGGAGGGTTCCAGTCCTTCCATTAGACAACGAGAGAACTATGCATGGGGATGGAGCTCCCCCTTTCCACCCTGTGTGCTCTTTTCCCATACTCCCTTGCTAGCTGTGGATGACAGAATCATCTGAATCCACGGGCAACAGTGAAATAAGATAAAACCAAATTGCTGGCTGGTTTGCAGATTTTTTCTTTCTTTTTTCTCTTCTTGCTTCAATACGATTTTTACGGACACTGAATTCGTTTCATTTTAAAAAATTTCTCTAGGATTTTGCTTTATTTCGTCCCGCTTTATTTTTTGAAAAAGGGGAGTGGGAGGTGAAAGGAAACAGAAAACTTGCAAACAACAAAATTCGAGCATGGCAGCTAACTGTAGTCCTAACTAAATCGCATTTTGGAGAAAGAAAACTTGAAATCGTGCAACCATGTGCGGGGAGTAAGCCTACTGAAAGGCAAACTGTATTTCTGAAAAGAAGCAAAGCAAGAGTTTTTTGTGTGCCAGTGTTTCCATTTGAGATTTTTTTTTAAATAAAACAATTAATATATTTGAAATGAGTTTACATATCTTATTAATGTATTAATAAGAAAATCATGTTTTTATCACTTTTTTCAATGTGCTGAAATTTTACTTATTACTTTGCTTCTCCTTGGTGAAACTGAACGCACTTTTTTAAATTTTAAGAGAAAAAAAGAAAAGAATTTTGAAAGCAGAATATTCTTAAAAATATTTTTTGAATCAGAATTCAGATAAAATTATTTCTATTAGAATTGGAATATGATTTAAAAAAAAAAAAAAGAATCTCTCCTCCCCCCCAAAGAATGCAAAGATCCATGACATTACAAATCAAGCAATAAATTGACTTAAAAAAGTATTTGTATTGATCTTCCCAACCATAAAAATACCAATTAATCTTCTCAAATTGTTCACTCATTCAATGATACATATTTAACCTCTTTACCGATTTTACGTACAGTGTACGGGCTCTGATATTTTCTTTCTTTCTTTGATTTTTCATGCTTTTAATTCTTAAGGAGACATTATTTAGTGTTTGTGTTTTGAATGACTATTGTACTGAAATGTTTTTCATTTGGCATTTTCTTTGTGGTGAAAATGAGGATTTTTCTTTGATGAAGTCAGGAATTTAGATCCTTAATATTTGTGTTCTACTGTACTCAATGCTTTTGTACTCTGACTGGCGCTATTTGAAATTACGGATAACACAAACAACAACAACAAAAAAACTTTTTTGAGGAAGTATGAATTAAATTTAGATACAGGTTCAGAACTGTCTACTGATTATTTGAATCATTCTTCAGAGTAACACCCACTCCCCCTCACACACAAAAAAGTCCTTAAGCGTTTGAGAAAGTAGGAACATAAACATTTTCTAAGATAAATGAAAAAATTTCATATCATGTTAAGAATTTTTGTGTTAAACAATTGTAAAATAAATAATAGTGCAAAAACTTTAAACTTTAAAATTAAAATTAAATTCTTCCATTTCCTTATTCTATTATATATGTATGGTATTTAATTATATAAATCAAAAATATGCCGTTTTTTAAAACATTTTGGATAAAAAAAATTGAACGCTTGAGGGCTTAAGGTGATTGACTTCGTTCGGAATCGTAATTTTGATAAAATTTAGTATTTAGTTTTAGTTTATTTAGTATTTAGCGGCAGTCAAATTAAAATATTAATATAAAACTAATTTAAGAATGTTATTTCAGGAAAAAAATTATTTAAATGCAATTGTTTGGTGAAAAATAAAGAAAAAATGACAAGCCTCAAAAAAATTTTCCTTTTAAAAAAATACTTCTATAGTAATAATATTTGTCATGTATTGCCTATTTTACCGGAATTGATCTAAATTTTTTTAACATATGATTTAGAAGTGGATTTGTTTATATTTTATTATATGAGAGTAGAGAAATTTTAACTAAAATCCACACCCATTATTATTTTGATTTATTGTAACTCTGAACATTATTTAAATTTTTTAAAAACATTAGCTCAACCCCGGTATAGAAGTCCTAACTATTTATAGTCAAAATATTATTACACAAGCAATGTTTTGAAATTTTTTTATCACTTTTTTTGCCGAAAAATTGCATTTAAATAATTTTTTCTAGTAATTCTCAAATAATAATATTTTCAAAATAATTTTAAATGTATATTCTAATTCAACTGACACTAAATATTAAAAAAATATTCATTTATACGCTTTTTCAAAATCACGATTCCGAACGTAGTTGGTCACCTTAAGGAAATTCCTTCAAATTTAATTCCACAAACGCTATCGAATAGTTGATAACTGTGTTCCGTTATAATGCACCTAATCCTATTCTAAATAAATAATATCAATTTTTAAATTAATGCGAGATATACTTGTCACTAACAAGATCTGTTGTAGCAAGTGTATCTTATTCCACGCTGAAATATATCCTCTAAGAGATAGTAATTATTTTAAAATCTCTTGCTGAAGTTGTTTTTGAAATATGCGAGTGCTGATGAACTGCGTTAACGCGGTTTGAAGAAGATGTATTTAATTCTTACTTCTCGTAGCGAGAGCAAAAAAAAAAGACATTAGTCAAGTCTAAACTTGATTCACTTTTTTGACTGTAGACGACTTCAGTGCTTTTCTTGTTTTAGCCCGTTAGTCGTTATCTTGCAAAGAATTTTCCACGAATTCAAAGCATTTTGAAACAGAAAACATTATTTTTCTTTGTATGAAATAGTTTGGCTTCAAGAGAAAACTAGAATTCTTTTTACAGTACGATAAACAAACGGCTAAGCTTGAAATAGGAACAAGAGCTAAGCTTGAAACAGGAACTAAATATACATATATATATAAAAAAACTTGTGCCTTATGTAAATGCAGCTTAACTAAATTTTTCTTATACCACACTTTTTTGTGTAAATACATCTCGTAGCACATTTTGAGTGCAAATATCTTGTAATACATTGTGAGCGCATATGTATTATAACACATTTTGACTGCATAATAAATTGATAGCACACATATTGAGCTACTTAAACAGAAATCCTGGATTTCACGATTTAGTTCTTGGTAGAGTGTATACATATAAGAGTTATACTGATGCAGGTAGATGTACAAGCTGGAAAAAAAGTATTTTTGTTTATTTACCAAGGATTTGGGTTTTTGCAACGTGATATTTTTCGTCTTTGAGAAACAGCTGGTGTCTGAAACTTAGGAAAGCGTTTTCCAGGCAACCAGCTTGAAGAGAAATTTCCTTTTTCTTGATTTTCATCAAACTCAGTTTGAATTTACTTTTTTTCCTGTTTTGCATGATGTTTTGGGAAAAAAATTCCACTAAAAATCACTTCTCTACAGCATATCCAATATAAAAAAGCTATATCATCAGTAAACTGTAAAATAACGTTTTAACGTTATATTTCCTTTACAATAAATTGGAAAAGACGTTTCGAGTAACTATACATAAATTTACTACAAATACCGTATTTATTCGAATCTAAGCCACCATCGATTCGGAGCCACACCCCAAGCTCTCAACAAGTTTTTGTGAAAAATGAACAATAGTGTAAAATGGTTTATCGTGACATTCAATTTTACGAAAGTAAAATAAATTTTAAATAAGAACTAATAAGAAGTGAATAATTAATTATTTTTACTAGCATAAAAAATTTAAAATACATGCATGAACCTGTAATTGCTCTAATTGCCCCACACAACGAATAGTTTCCCCTTTGATTCTAAGCCGCATCCAATTTTCAGTAGGGTTAACATTGAAGAAGTGCTGCTTAGATTCGAGTTAATATGGTATTTGATTTCTATCTTCCTTTTGCAAACACAATGCATTATTTATTGGAATTAAACGGTGTTGTCAATTTTTTTAGTTAATGTTCTAAATAGCGCTCTTTGTGAATTAAGTCGTTAACTATTTGTGCATAATTCAATGATAATTATTTGAGTATAATTCAATAATAATTATTTGTGTATAATTCAATAATAATTATTTGTGTATAATTCAATAATAATTATTTGTGTATAATTCAATAATAATTATTTTTAACTCAATAATTTATTTTAATTATTATCTAAGTTCATGTACTGATCCAGAATGCAGCGCTAAATGTGCTCAAAATATTCATTTAACTTTTCAAGACTGTTAATATACCTCAGTTCGTAGTTGAATACTGCAAGACACTGGATGCACAGAAATAACTAATTAAATATCTAATAAAAACTAATTAAACGCTTTGTGGGATTACTTTTACATGCAGTAGTTTTGAACAGTTAAGACCTTTTACTTTTACTCCAGCGAAATCTTCTAAGTTATTAATACAGAAAAATGAAATCAATAACAAGTTTAAGCCATGTAAATAATTAATTTTTAAATATATAAGAAGTGAAATTAGAGATACCAGAATAAGCATTAACACATTTTTATCACTTCACTGAATTAATTAAGAAAAGTGAAGAACAACAAATAAAGCTTCTTTCATAATAAAAGAATTAGCAAGCATTTGTCATTCATTGTACTTATTAGCATGGGTTTTCAATAAATGACCTTTCGAAACACTCAGAATTGCTTTTTGAAACCTTTAGTTAGTTAAAGCACAAATATTATGTGTGTGTGTGTGAACCAGAGTATTTAAATTTTCAAATTTTATTTTTACTTTAAAAACCCCTCTTACACACACATACTCATACACACATGTATACATTCATACACATGCGCACATACATACGCACATATGCACACACATACACACATATGCGCACACATACACATACTCATACACACACATGCACACACATATGCACACGCATACACATATACTACACATATACATGCACACGCATACACATATACTACACACATACACATATACATGCACACACATACACATATACATGCACACACATACACATATACATGCACACACACACTCATATATACTGTAGTGCATATCGTGAGACAATGGATCGTTCAAAGAATGTTCATCGAGTTAAGACCTATCGTCAGTAATTAATAACTGGCACTTTTTAAAGCATTGTCTTATAACTACTTTTCAAAGAACAAACATTTCATTTCCCCACCGAAAAAGAAAAATTTTGTGTTCTTTAATGTTAGGAGATAAAAATACTCTATCTATATCAGTGGCGTTACGGAGAATATTAGACTCCGAAAAATCAGGTTTTGGGTCCCAAGCCGGATTTTAAAAAGGTTTGCAAAACCTTAATATCAGGGTTTAGGCCCTCTCCACGATGCGGGGGAGAGTGTTATACCACTGAACTATATTCATAACAAAATTACCCCTCCCTCTCTTCCTTCTCAGATGTCGAATATCTATACAATTTATAAAAACATCAAAAAAACTTTTCATATATTATCAGATATTTTTTTATTTTTTTCCAAGTGGTGAGGACTCTCCTCTCCCCTCTCCAAAAATATCTACATTTCTGAAAAACATATGGGAGAAGGACTGTATCTTAAATTGCTACATCACGTCAACCTTCAAGAAAACAACAATTTAAATCACAGAAATAGATGAACCCCAAAGGTGAATTAAAAGGGGTTTATATATATATATATATATATATATATATATATATATATGTATATATAAGTCACCTTTGAAACGGTAATATTTAAATATAAGTCCTAGTAAATCACACAAATTTATCTCATGCTATTCTCTCTCTCTCATTTGTATTTTAAAAAGAAATATGATGCCTTCGAATAAAAAAATATCTACCTTAGATCCTATTTTAGATTCGATAGTAAATAGTTTTAAAAAGTAAACTATATTTATTGTTTCCAGCAGGAACGTATTAAGTCTTCTTGAAGTCCTGGGCCTCATTGAAAAAGTAAGCTCTACCTGTGACCATGAAAAGTAAACAGTATACAGCATACGTTGTCAGATACTCGTAGAAACGGTAATCAGAAATGAATAAATGTGAATGACACATACGGTCTCAAACGTATATATATAGGCACAATAATATTTACTATTAAAATTATTTTTATCATGATCTAATTGAAGCTGAGTCGAGAGCAAGATGAGGTCCCCACCAAGACTGAGACCCTGGGCCTTAAGACATCCCTAGTTACCAGCGGTGCATACAAGGGGGGAGGGTCACGAGTCCAGACCCTCCATCAGCTTTGATTTATTTTTCGATTAATTATAATTCTATGTATATATAGAGAGAGAGTACGTAAAATTTTATTAAGTATTTGCTATTAATAAAAAAATTATTTTATTAATTAATGCTAATTATTCAATAATTTAATGTTACTGTTTTTGTTAGGACAATCGGCAAAATCAAAAAAATATTTTGGGTGGCGTATTGGGGAATGGTGGACTCTCAACCACCACCCCTCTTTAAAAATTCCTGTGAGCGCCATTGTTAGTTATCCCTGTTACAAAATAAAATTTAAAAAGTGCATTTTTTTTTTACATCGCTGTCACATATTTTCTATATTTTACTTATTAATTTTCTTTTCGTATTATGTTTTAGCATTACACTTCCATGTACTTTCAAATCCGCAAGACATTTTTAAGGTATCCAACTACGTCGGAACCGTGATTTTGATATTGTCGTTTTTTCCTCATTCTCTTGAGATAAGAACTAGAATTGTGCCGATATATCAAGCTTAAAGTTTAGATATAATATTGAAAAACTAATTTATGTTTATCATTGAATAATTTCAAATTAAGGTATCCGACAACGTTCGGAACTGTGATTTTGCAAAAGCATATAAATGGATAATATTTATGATATTTAGTGTCAGCTTAGAAAATGTATGTAAAATTGTTTTAAGATCATTATTACAATAAAAAAATGATTCAAGTAAAATATTTTGAGAAAAAATGAACATAGAAGGACCCATTTTCAAAATATTCTCCTTATGTGAAAAATACTTCTATTATATAATAATATTTTGCCTGTATTTAGCTCAGACTTCTGTACAGAAGCTCAACTAGAATTTTTGAAATATATTACTTAGAAGGGGGTTTATCCGTGTTTTACGAAAACAGAGGGGAGAAATTTTAAGAAAAAAACGTCGATAATTATTTCAGTGGGTTGTAACTCTGAAAATAATGTGAATTTTTCAAAGAAAAAATAGTTCAGACTCTCTGGAGAAGTCTTTACTTTATATAGGCAAAATATTATTATTTTAGAAGCCTTTTTTATAAAAGGAGAACATTTTGAAAAAAGGTTATTCTTCGTTACTTTTTTGCCAAAAATACTGTATTTAAATAATTTTTTTTTTTTTGTCAAAATGTGCTTAAAATATTTTTATGCATGTATTCTCATCTAAGTGACACTAAATATCATGAAAATTATCTATTTATGCGCTTTTTTTTTAAATCACGGCTCCGAACGTAGTCGGATACCTTAAGAGATTTAGATTTTTGAATTTGAAAAGCGGAACTTTATCGTTGACCATCCTTTTAAATTCATAATTCAAATAAATGTTAAAAGGATTAAAAGGGCTTTAATTTTATTGTATTTCTGTTACATTATGCATCCTTTGAAAAGGCGCGAGAAATATTTCTATTTTGTATGGGAACAATTGAATAATCAATATCCTTGATTTGATGCACGCGAATTATTAATATTTTGAAGTGCAATCTATCCGCAGCATTTTTAAATTTATTTCATGTAATTTTTGTCCATTACGGTAATAACATTCCCAAGAATAACCGTATAGTTATATTCCTTCGCCTATCTATTATTAAGATAATCTTGGGGGAATGAAAAGTATTTTGTTATTTATAATTTACGTTTCTGAATTTTAAAATGCACATATTTCCGTTATGAATAACAACGAATTGCTTATAAAATGTATGTCGATTCAATAAAAAGTGAACTTAAAAGAGTCCCGGATATGTGTTGAGTGAGTACTGTCCTCAAGTCCGCTCCAGTTTTTTCAAGACGAGTGGGCAGAGAAAGTTACGCGGTATAGCGAATTTGATTGGCTGCAGTCGCCCCCGACTCCTCCCTTCATCCTTTCGCTCTGATAAGCTCAAAACTCGGATATTCGGTGGTCCCTTTTCTTTCTGCTCTTTTCTATCTTATTCTCTTCTTTCTTTACTTAGAAAAATTTTGCTTTTACCCCCCGCCCTTCACTCTCTTCCCATGCCGACTTTCTCCTTCTTTCCTTTTTTGTCTTTTTCGCGAAGCAATTTTCGCTCCACAGTAACAGAAAATGCGTTTTTTCCCCTTTCTCCTCTTCCTTTAAAACTCCTCGCTTAAAAATTTCCCCTCGACTGACTAGTTGCAAAATTGTGTCCCTTTTTATCAAAGTTGCTAAAGCAAGTCACTCTACTATGTGATAAAGAAGATACAGACGGCTGGTTTTTGAAATGGGGATATTTTTTCAAATTTTTCTTTCTTTTTGTTTCAAATCAAATTGAAGCACAGTAATGAAAGGGGTTGAGGACAACTTCCCCCTTCTTTTCCCCCCTTTTCTTCTCTCCTCAACAAACTGCTGGAGGGGGATTCTAACTTGCTTACTTCTAAACAGGGATAGGAAATTATGTTAAGAATCAAGATCTGGAACCGCGTCTCTATCAAATATATAAATAAAACCATTATCACAATAGGAGATAAGGTTTTGTATAACTGTCGTCGGGACGATTATATATTCAAAACTCATGTATATTTTTGCTTACAGTAACACTGTTATTGTATGTGATTTATGTATAGATTACTTAAGTTGTGTGTTTATAAGGTTTACAATTGCTTAATTATTTCACAGAAGCAATTAACTGCATAAGATTAAAAATTTGAAGTATAAACAAATAATGCTTAAGTAATTATAATTAGTAATACCATCTAACGTATGTTGATATCAAACAATTTTACATTTCTAAATTTTAAAGCTCTTTATTTGATTATTTTTATTTGTTGTTCCAAGCGTTCTTAACTATTTAGAAAGAAAAGCTTCCAATAGAAAGTCAAAAATAAACATTTAGAATTAACTTTATAATTTCTTGCAACAACATTTATCTTGCAGTGACGCACACAAGGGAGGGGGGTCCACGTGTCCGGACCTCCCCCCCCATCGCCATTGATTATAAACCTATGTCTATAGTACGTATAATTTAACTCAGTATTTTTTATTAATAATAATTAGTAATTATAATTAGTAATAACATCTAACGTATGTTGATATCAAACAATTTTACATTTCTAAATTTTAAAGCTCTTTATTTGATTATTTTTATTTGTTGTTCCAAGCGTTCTTAACTATTTAGAAAGAAAAGCTTCCAATTATTTCATAGAAAGTCAAAAATAAACATTTAGAATTAACTTTATAATTTCTTGCAACAACATTTATCTTGCAGTGACGCACAGAAGGGAGGGGGGTCCACGTGTCCGGACCTCCCCCCATCGCCATTGATTTTAAACCTATGTCTATAGTACGTATAATTTAACTCAGTATTTTTTATTAATAATTTTTTAATAATTAACACTATTTATTCAATAATTTAATTTTTCATTGTTTTTTGTTCTCGACAATCAACAAAATCAAAAGAATATGTTTGGCGGGGGATTGGAGTATGATACGCGAGAATAGTGGATTTTTGACCCTGGATCGGCCCCCCTTCCTTCAAAAATTCCTGTGTGCGTCACTGTTATCTTGTAAAATATATAATAGTCTGAATAATATTAATGAAAATTTTTTTAAAATGTAGCAAATACTATGTAATTTTTTTTTCATTCATTAAAATTTAACCATAAAAAAAAGAGGAAATATATATAAAAAATTCGCACTCACATAAAATGAAAGAAAAATAAAATGTTAACATTTTTTTCAAGGGGTAAGCGTAAAAAACTCATTTTAAATTCTAATATTTTATTAATTAAGTGTCGATTGATTGTTCATGAACATCACAATACGCAGCAACACTAGAGCTATTGGGGACAGATTTCGTAATTATATAACAGGATCATGTGACGAGGACCTGAATTGGCATTCTACTCGCGCCAAGTACAATGAATATATTGCTTAAGGAAAGCAGGAAAATTCAAATTTTTATTGAACTGAGCAAGAAATGATAAAGGACACGAAATTACTTGGAAGGGATTTACATTCCTGCTTTTACAACCCACGTGTACAATATTAAAAATGTAAATCTGTTAATAAATATTTAATAGCACAAATTCTGGTGGCAGTCCTGTAAAAGAAAAATAATTAACGTTATTGTAATAGCTAAAACAGCAAATTATATTGAGGGGAAAAAAGCCATACTTGCAACCAGGAGGAAATTAATTTAAAATTCCACGTTTGAATAGTTTAAGTAGTAAATTATTAAATGACTTCTTGAAAGACTTCATGCTCCTACATAAAGAACATATTTCTCATGTAAAGGACTTTTCATTCATTTTAATTATAAACATTAAAAAAACTGAACACTTTAACTAACTGTGGGTGATTTATTCATAGAATGAATTAATTTTCATCACAGTATGTAACTATTCTTTATTCTGAATATTCTCTCTGAAAGTATGATTGCAAGGTGTTCAATTATTTATTAAATTTTAATTAAAATGTCATTTAAAATATAAGGATTTAACGGTGGCGTGCATAAAAGTAGAGGTTAAGGGTTCAAACCCCTCCTACATACAAACAGATTTTTAATTTTTAACATAAAAGTTACTTCTTAGTAATTTTGTCTACATTTTCTTTAAAATATAAACCTTCCCGTGAAAGTAGTCCGTGTACCCACTGGGGCTCAAAAATATTTTTTTATTGTATTATTTATTTACTTTCTGTCAGTGGCGCACACAAGAGGGGATCCACGAGTCCGGACCCTTCCCCCATCGAACTTGTTTTTTTTTCGATTGAGTATAATCGTATGTGCATATGGCATAAAATTTGTTTCATATTTGTTATTAATTATTTATTTTATTAATTAATGCTAATTATTCATTCGATAATTTATTTTTTACCGTTTTTTGTTCACAACAATCGACAAAATCGAAAGAATATGCTTGGCGGCTTATTGGGGAATGATACGAGAATGGTGAACTTTCGACTCTGGAACCCTCTCCTCCGAAAAATTCCTGAGTGTGTGCCACTGCTTTCTGCTCGTAATAATTAAGAGAAAAAAATAAAACACTTCTTGTTCATTGCTTTTTTAAAAATAATCTAGAATTTTCCTCATTAAAATAAATTGGCTTCCATTTATTATGTATCTTTCAACATATTAGTGGAATTAAAATGAAAAACTTAAAAGTTACTAATATAGTCAGTTTAATTTTTCCTGGGAAAACAAATAACAAAAACTTTGCATGCAATATTTATACATTCATAATATTATAATTCCACTTTTGATTATTTTTTATTCAAATCCATAGGAGTTAAAATAAAACCGTTACTAAAACACTGTGTCATTGGCTCTCTCTAACTTTAAATATATCAATCGTATGTTACATCGTATCATCTGTTGATCGCGTTTGGCGTAGTTGTCGAGAGAGGAAATAGCAGTAGCAAGCATCCTTGAACTTTGTGTCGAAGAGGAGGACCAAAAAGAATGCCGAAACGGAGGGTCTACACCCCCTGTCGTCTGCCAATGTCATTCAAGTTGATGGTAATGGGCTCTGTGTTGACACTGAAAGTGACGAATGGGCACGTAGTTCAAGCCTTCCTGCTTCATGCGAATCAGTCTGGCGTCAAACTTTGGCGATATTTGGCGCATCTCACTTCAGTGGTCCGCGATTGTATTAATGAAGTAATGCCATTTTTTAAATTATGGAGTTGATATGTAAAATGTAATTAACTTTTAAAACAAAAAAAAAAAAATTGGCTTTTTTTATTTTTAAATTATTATTTTATAAATTGGGGGTACACAACCGGCTTTTATTTGGGGAAAAAGAAATTTTATGTTTTATTTTACGTGTGTTTTTGAATTCTATAAAATTAATTATTTCTGAAATAATTTGTGCAAGATAGTTTAATAAATTTTCAAATAAACAAACAAAAAAACTATATACTGTACTGAGGAATTATCAAAAGGAAATTAAAAATAGTTTGAACTGATTATTATCGCAAAGAAGAGCGTCATTTCATTCACTAAAACTTTTAGTAATTTTATTGAAAAGTAAAAAGATTGTCCATATTTTATAACTAATAAACTTTTAAAAATGTCTTAGAACTTCGAGAAACAAGGAAAATTTAATGCAAGGTGAAAACAATTTGTCAGGGAAAAATGGCATCTTAAAAAAATGGTACTTGAAGAGTTTCACATTTTCTTATAGTCTAAAAACTATCTTTTCTTTAAAAGTATTATCATTATTTACATCATACTTATACTCATTCTATTAGTTTTTTTATCGTTATTTCATTGAAAAACAGGGTACTTAATATCACTACATAGATTGAGAATTTAATATCAGTCAGATATTTGTATTACTTTCCTAAAATTTGTATTCCTTTCCTTAATATTTTATAATTTTAATACTTTTCCAAAATATTTTAAAATGGGATAAATTTCAGCAGAAAGACATGGACTAAAAATAATCAGTATTCACACCTTTTTTGTTCGCTTTAGGGATATTCGAATGTATAAGTTCTACATTTATACATTCTAATATCCCTAATAGATATTAGAATATTAGAACATACACAATGAGAATTTTATAAACAATTCTTACTTATTTGCGGTATTCTGAGTTCAGTAAATAAGTCAGAAAAATATTCTGTGATAAATAATGAAAAGTATTTCAAAATCTACCGCATTAGGTCAAAAATCCCTTATTTTTTTAAGTATACATTCAATTTGCAAGTATTGAAAGTTTGAGAAGCACTGGTCTATGGTGGGTGAACCCCCCTCCGCTCTTGTGTACGTCACTGGATATGCTTAACATAGAACTATCAAATCTAATAGGCATTGAATGTGCATCACATGCAACATTATCAGTGTCACATGTAAAGCGAAAGAGAACTTTATAATATAAATAAAAAATTACTTCTTTAAATCCACTGCATAAAAAAAAGAACTGGATGTGGGGGAAAAAAAAGATCTTGAACTTGGTGACTCGGTCGGTATAGAATTACCCAAATCGAACAGCGTTACATGTGCGTCACATGAGCCGGGTAATTCGAAACAAGTTTTAACAATCCCAGCTTATAACGGTAGGTCATTGGTTATCTTTGGTCTAATTACTGTCTCATTTTCATTATCTCCCCCGAAATCAACTCGCCTCAGCAATTTCGGCGAACAATAATCGCTGTATGTTCTACCAGTTCTAACAGAGGGAAGTCATTTAAATTGTGACTCTTTGCCCTACCCTTGCTGGTGTCGACAGTCCCTCCTTTGTTTAGATGGAACTGGCTATTTCGTGTATTATGAGGGAATCACAAAAGCTCTTAGTCACCAATTGGTTCGTTCGGTTTTCATAAGTCTTTCTCTATTCGTTTCATTTCATAACAAGTTGAAATGAAATTTTTTTAACAACCCAGTGTTAGTTCATCATTATAAAATTCTGATATCAGGTACATCAATTCAAAACATTTATTCCATTAGATTGGAATATAATATCTACTTACATGCATGTGTTTGCTAATAAATATTGTGTGCTATTATTTATTTACAAAATTGTAATCACGCATTTTTAAAAACGTCGATTAGTTTTTTTTTTATGCATTGAATCTTCTGATTTTAGCATGTTAGTTAAATTTAATTGAATTATTAAATAGCATAACTAAAAAAAAGAAATATTTTAGTATGTGTGTAGATTTCACTCTAGTTTATAGCCATATATATTTATATTTAATTTTTTTAAAAAGTAATATTTTTATTACAGGGTTGATGCATCCGGAATGATTATGCTACAATTTTTGACTGATTTGTCGTGGTGAATGTAGTGTGATTGTAAGTAGTTCTGTTCTTTAAATTAAATATGAGCTTGTAAAAATTTTGGACTAACGTTTCCATTAATTTGCACCATTTTCTATGTATTTAATTATTTAATGATTATTTTTGGTAAAAATATATATATACTGGGTGATTCATAAAGAAGTGTAGACTTCCCACAGATGGTGTAAAACAATGCCAGTTAAGGACAGGCACCACCTCAGCGAACTGTAAGGTAGATCATACTCTTATAGGCCCCCTGATGGAAGAGACGTAAGCCGTAGAAGGCGTGTCACGTGACTAGACAGTCGACTCTGGGATTTGCGCAACTTTCCGCGGAAATCATTTTATATTCCACGTTAAATCACTTTTATTCATTTTTGGTGTAACTATATTTTATTCTGAAGGCATATTTAAATGTAACTAAATTAAAATTGTTTAATTAAAACAATCTAAAATATAAACAATCTTTGCGTCCCACCCTCAGCGGGGCGCGGTAAAATTATCAAATGTTGACCGGTCCGCAGCGATAAAAAGGTTGCGGATCACTGCCTTAACCAACGTTTAAGTGGAAATGGAGTAACGATTCGCTGTATGTCGTGTGACTAAGGGTTCATACATAGAACATCTGTGACTGCCGCTAACAGAACTTAAAATAGTCTCATACAATTCTGTTACAGGTGACACATAATATTTTACATTGTTCTTGATTTATAGTGCATTGAAGTTATATAATTCTTTATGAATCACCCTGTATAATGAGTTCAAAGATTTTGATAATTTGATACCGACTTTTGTCTGCATGAAAATTTGACTCCTTTTAACAATAAAGTGTTTAATTTTTAATGATCCTTTTAGAAATGCATTGACTATTTATCATTCCATTTCTTTTCACTATTAATTTTTTTGGCCTTTTTTATTTAGTTATTATGATTTATTCAGATATTATTGGAGAAAAAAAGAATATTGGTTTGTGATATGTCGTTAACTAAATAAAATTTCAATACCAACATGTGCGTTTTCAAGTCATAAAAGTCTTTGAATGATTTTTTATATTGAAGTATTCTTTCATATAAAAGTCGATCTATAAATCAAAAGTATACATCTCTAAGCCGATAAAGATTTGAAAACCTTGACCAAGTATAAGGTTGTATAATATTATTACTTATTGCATTTGATATTTATTGTTTTACGTAATGTTGTGTACTTAATTGTAATTTCCAATCTCTTATTTTCTCAAATTTCCTATAAAAACTATTAGCCTTTAATTTAAGATATTTGTATGTTTTATATCAAGCAAACACACACACACACACACAACAAACAAACAAGCAAAACTATATTTCTTTTAATTTATTTTAAAGTTAAACTAACGTACCTGTATTTTCATTTTCAAAATTTAAAATTTTTTTTATTTAAGAATCATGCATTTTCTTCCAATATGCATTTAAAATAACGTTATTATACAGATGTGAAGTTTTTAAGAAATTTGTACTTCAAGAATATAGTTAAATTTGAAATTGCATAAACGATCGTGGCAGACACGAGGTCAAAGTTCGAACTCCGATGATGTTTCTGACGGGAGTCGCGGATTCGAGTCCTGGTGCCATTACCCCCCTTCCTTCCTCCTTGCGCTTATATATTTTCTTATTTAAGTCGTTAAATAGATTGTTAGCTTTACATTTGGAAGTATTACGTAGAATTTAGAAATATACAGTCGGACTCCAATTTACCGTACCCCTATTTAATGAATTTCGTGATTTAATGACAGCACAGATGAGTCATGAGTGTAACCTATCATGTGGATTTTGAAATTGGACAGGAAATTCCTTCCTTATCTCATCCCGCTCTAAAACACAGGGATATTTTAAGATTTTAACAATTATAAAACATTTGATGAATGGCTGCCTATCTGTGAAACTTTCTAAACTTCATTTGCACAGAATACTGGTTTGTCGGATCCAGTAAGGAGTGATTCTCTCTAACGTAGAAATTGATAATGGAACTCCTATTAAAACTGTTACATTTTCTAATGATTTACATTGTCTGGAAACTACGAAAACAAACCTTTGGAGAAGGACGCAAATGTGCGTGGTATTCTACCTGCATAAAGTCAAAAAAGGACTCTTTCGAGTCGGGTATGAAAAAGGTTGTCAAACATCTATTTTTTTGTTTTTCTCCTTTTTTTAGTCAGTATTTTAAAACTTTAAATTAACTAGTGTGTAATAATTCACTAATGGTATTTTTAGCTGTTGAAAAACAAGTGCTTTTTGTCGAACTATCGATATATTTTGTGTAGTAGCTTATTATATAGTTCCCTACACATAATTGCAAAAAAATTGTATTTTGTTTTAACCTCGATATAACGAATAACCCTAAATTAACGAACAAAATATTCGGTCCCGATGAATTCATTTAGTCGGGGTCCGACTGCATATTGTACACAGGGAGAAAAAAATGGAGCGATTCAAACTGTAATGAATAATGTATTAAAACATGTCTTCTTTTTTTAAAAAAAATAATGAAGCGGTTAAAAGACGATTTTAATATTGAAGTATTTTTCTGTCTTAATTTTTTCAGTTAGGGTCTTATTCAGACAGAGAGATTGGCAAAGGCCTCTTTAGGGATCGGATTTATAAACATTAGCAATTAAGAACTTATGACTCAGGCTGCAGCTCATCCCCATTATTTGATTTTCATCGTTGTGGGGCTCACTTCCCTGCATCGAATGGAAAGGAATTTTTCTCCCTGAACAAACTGATCAATGACTCGATGTAGAGAGCCACAAATAAATGAATGCCCGAAAGTATCGATCATCGGGAGATCGAACCCTTCATATAACCCACCCCTTCGACTACTTTCTCTTTTCGAGGGGTCGGTGAGGACTCTACATTCCTGTTATTTATCTTGGAATAGAAAACGGGGGCAGAGCATTCTCTTTTCCCAATAACCCTACTGTATCAAGTTTGGAAAAATTTTCGGGATTTAATTCTTACAACTTTGTTTTAAACAGTTTTAATTGAATCGAATGGCCCTTTTCCTCATATGTAATCTGAACATCTAATAATAATTTAAATGTATGAGTTTGGGATGTAAAATTTAAAAATAAATTTGAAGGATTTTATTTTTTAAGGATCTTTTAAGTTTTCAGAAATTTTTTCAATATTGAAAAAATTACTCAAACAAGTATTATGCATGCACGTAATATTATTCGACAAATGTATCATGAAAATAAACTCTGAGCACATTTATTTTTAGTATTTTATTCATAGCATCTGTGTTGTATTCCAGAAAATTTCCTGTTAAAATCGGGAATATTATAAATTGTAATGATATTAGTTAGAAAGTTATATGTAAGTATGTATATGTATATAAATTTCCAGCTCGATAATGCAGCATTTCACAAGCATAATTCCATGTATTGAGAACTTTCCTTCACAGAATTAAATTATGCGCCAAACGCTCTTTTAAAATAGTTAACCCTTACAGAACTATAAAGTTACTAAGAATGTGAAATTTAGTATGTAATTGTTCATCTTCTTTCTTTTGGGTGGAAAATCTAAATAAATTTTTTAAAAAAAATACAGAATAATGTGTTTTTTTACATTAATGTGTTATTTTATAAAATATTTGTTTTCATTTGCTGAAATATACTTTATTGTTGCACGAACTTATACTTCCCGAATAGCATGACACATGCGAGAAAACCCATTAATATATTATTACACGACACAATAAACTGAAATAAGTAATAAGAATAACAATACAGTCCGCGAATGTTTCATCATTGGCGCTGAATATTTGACAGTCCCCCCTAAACTTCCCCGTTTACGTAATTGCATTCGGCATATGTTCTATTGTGACATTCTGTTTAAAAAATGCTGATAAAGTTAAAATTAAATACGACAATAGCCAATTTTAAAACAGGGAAAATGTTTCCCTTAGACGGAAAGGGTTAATTAATCATGATTCACGTCATTATGTAATAGCAAATAATGTATTATGGATTTAATATTCAAACATTGTTCGAAAAAAGTTATTACGTATACTAGATTATTAAACAGGGATTTTGCTCTTTCATAGCTTTGTAATAAATAATGCTCCATGGTTAATATTACATCGTGCTTTCATAGAAATATATGAAGAATCATAACTGCAACCGTAATAAAAGGCGTCATAGTGCAGAATGAATGCTTATAAGATTTTAGATCTAATTGTGAACGCCGTTTAAGAACTTTTTTTGAAAAAGGAGACCCTTTTAGAATAACGACACCGTGAAAAAGATGGTATCCCTCCAACACACACACATTGCTCATAAAACAAAATATTCATTCAGAAATTCCGGGTAAAAAAAAGTGAATGAAGAAACCACTGCGCAAATGAGCTCAGAATTAATTATGGTGCATTGAATCTGGTCGTGTGTAGTTGACTCATTAAGAACCCTTCAGAAAATTGAGATCCATGTAATATAAAAACACCGCGAGATGCTGTTTCGTAAACACCGAGTGGAAGGCAGAAAAAAGACTTGTCGGGTGGGAAAGGAATTCTCAAAACGGAGAGGGAACACATATCTGTCTTTGAGCGACCAGTCTTACGAAAATCTCCGAAATTCAACAGAGCTTAGGGTGGCAATCTTACCGCGACCGTCTTCAATTTATCATCACGGTTAGGAAAGGAGTTTTGTTTCTTTTTTTCCCCAGCTTCCTTCTTCTGACTCTACGAATCCATCCCCCACCGTCCACCGTACTATATTTGAGTAGACCGTCTGAATAGCACGCAAGCCCAAAACAAACGCCTTCACTGTTCCGAATGAAAACCCGTAACTTTGTTTTCCATTTGTGTTTTTTTACACTAGAATAGGAGGTTTAGGAAAAGATCCAAGAGAATGTCAGTTTGTTCTCTATTCGATTTCCAGTCCCACTTTTTCTTCCTAGCTTCAGGAGTTAAAAGAAATGGACTCGGAAAAGAAAAATGATTCGGTTTGAATTGATCGATGCATGCAAGTGAGGGAAATTTTTTATGAATTTCTTGAATATTTCTCCTGGCTATCCTTATAACTTGATACATACTCTATTGGACAAAGTTCGGAACTTTGTATTCATTCATTTCTTACAAAGTACGTTTCCGTTACAATGTAGTTTCCCGCTAGCGGATGCGTGAGATATTGTACAATGCTGAATTTCTTGCTTTCTGTCTGCCTCAAGATTGCAAAATTCGAATTATTTTGTTTCTTTCAAGTTTCAAACTGAAGTTTGCTTATTTATATATAACACTGGATCTTCTTACACAGACTTATACAAATATATTTCGCATAATCAATTAAGGCATCCGACTACCCTAAAATTGTGAACTTTGCTAAAATTTGACAATTTTTTATGATTCTATTTTATAGGCAATCTTATTAGCTTTATAAAAATACCAATTTTATTACTTTTCATCCACTGGAACAAAAAACAACAAGTGTTTTAGTAAAAGCTGACGCCACTACTTTAAGCAAGATGTCATACTTTAAAATGCATTTTACTCGAAATGTGTTTTTTTTTAAGGCTCAAACGAGGGCAGCGATTCCTCAAAAAAGTTTGAAATAATAAATTGAAATTTTTTATGTATGATCTGTATAATAGTAGAAGTATTTTAACCTTCAGGCTTATCAATCACTGTTTTATTACAAAATTAACAGTCCCTTCTGTGAATATAATCACTGATTTTTTAAGCAATTTCATATAATAACTAAGATAAAGTGCTCTAGTTTTCGTAAAAGTTAAAATATCTCTTATCCTGAAGATTATTTCAAAAATGAATACCAAAGCAACGCATCAAAATTGAAAAAATGAAATTTTTTTTATAAGCTTTTGTGCAAAATGGGCCCCATTTATGTAATTTTTTGTAAATTTTTACCCATTTTTTTCCATATTAATGGTAATAATTTCTTTTTCTCTTCTTAGTTTTAGCATATTTTTCTTAAAATGTACTAAATAAATCTAGAAATCACAAAAAAATCCCCATATCTCCATTTTTTAAGGTGTCGCAAGTAGTCGTATACCTTAACAAATATATTGAATACATATTTAAAGCATTTGCTGAATTTATGAAAAGAACTACTATAATATGCATTAGAAGTTATGTTACTTTTTTCCGTAAATATTCTTATTTTGATTTATTTTTCTTGAGATATAGCTTTACATATAATTTTCCGTTGTGCATTTGCAAATCGATTACTCCATGGCGGTTTCGATTTCACACTCTGGCAATTATCCATTTCTAATTTTTTATAATGCAAAAAAAAAAAAAAAAAAAAAAAAAAAATCATTAGTTGAGATTATAACAGTGGTCGCGCCAACCTTCAGGACTTCACTTGTCACTAAATATATAATTTCACCTTTCGTGGACCACTAAATGGCGGGCCACTATAACTATATCGTCATTTATTTACATTTCCATATCACTGAAAAGGAACTTTATGAAAAGTGAAAACAAACCGGAAATACAAAGAAATATCAACAAACAAAAGTTTTATGCCCCCAATTTACCATGGTTGTCATCTCTCGCTTTCAAATATTGCTGATATACCAGTAAAAATAGCTAAAAAGTTGCTCAACTCAGATAAAATTTCACTAAAAATAGTACCTAAGTTTTTTTTTTTAAAAAAGTATAATCCATATTCCATAACGCGTTTTGTTACTCGTCATTTTTGAACCTGTATCGTAATAGAAATAGAAATAATATCCTAATTATTCTGTGGACCATCAAGAATTTTTCATGGATCACCGGTTGGAAAAATCGCTGGATTACCTTCAGTTGAAAACATTCAAGAATATTTTAGGTGCTGCTAACTACTTGCGATTTCCCACACACATGTCAATTATAGTCGTATATAATAACGTTCATCTTAAATAATTATGTTTATAATGACGTGTTATGTTAATTATCAAAATGAATCTAAGTTAAAAAAAACTTTACTATAATAGTCATATGATAAATCCTTTTTTCTTTCACACATGCCATTCATTAATCTTTTTTATCAAGCGAATATTTCATAGCCCATTACTTCGAAATATTTTACTTTCCTAATGTTAATAATGTATAATAATATTATATGCATTCATAATTCATAGATGTCAAGAAGAATATTCGTGAGTTGTATTCTGTTTAAGCACATAACTAGTACTGATAAGCATACTTGAAATAATAATGTACTTTAAGTCCCAATGCAAAATTTGGGACAAATCTCTTAAAACTCCCTTATAATATTGTTAAAAATAAAAATAATGTTTATAATAACTAGATTACCCCTACCCCTCGCTTATAATATAAAAAAGAATTTAAAATAAATGTATTGAATCATGAAGTATATCTACAAAAAATTAATTAAAAAATGACGAATAAAAAATCAGTACCCTTTTTTTATCAATATCCTAACCTTAAGCTATTCAAAATATCTGCTTACAAACACATACTGAATAAATTAAACTTACAATCTCAAATAATTCATTTTCGCGAACAAAGAAAAGCGACATGCATGACAATTTAAAGCTTTATTAGAAATTTCCTAAATTAAATATCTTATTTGGAAGATTTTAGCTACTTATCCTTCATAATTCATAAGCCTTTGTAAAGTGGGCATCCCTCGGTTCTGAATCAAATTTCGGTTAGGCTACGAGAAAAGAGAATTTTCGGAAGTTACAGGAGGAAGAGAACAGAACGCGTTTATCTTCCTTTTCCTTACCTTTCATTCGTTGCTATGGGAGCCGGAAGAGGAAAACTTGTGTTACAATGATTTAAAACAACACTGAAATCTACTCAAACTTTGTAGAAATTGAAAAATGCTCTAAGAGAAAGGGACAAAATGAAGAATTAGGTGAATTTCTGTAGTGTTTGGCTATTCAATATTAATGTATTGTTTTCCTTATTGCCAATTTTACCTAGGAAATAATTACAAATTTTATATAAAAAGTCATATTACAGTTAAGATGAATGAACCATTCAAATGGCAAGAATTTTAAGTCGAAGAATTCCGAAAACCTGAGATGCATAGAATCGGATACGAGATTAATAGAATCGAAAATAAATAAATAAATACAGTTACAATGATTTAGTTTAGTGGCGCTTAATTTATTTTCGCATTAGATGATGCATGTATATCCTATGCCCGTTTCGACTTTTCAGACATAAGTCGACGAGCAGTCCAGTACGATGTAGAACGATAAAAACAGTCACCAAAAGGACAGTCAACAACATTAAAAGAAATACAGTTTAAAACATAAGGGTAAATATTGAAATGATCCTCAGTCATGGATATGTCATGATCACTAAGTGGGCAAGTATTTGAATTTGCCATTCATAAAAAATATACAGCAAAAGTTGTATATATATATATAATCAGTATTTATAAAAGTAACTGCAAAATATATATAAAGCTCAATAAGCTCGAAACACATTTTTGCAAACATTATGTATTTCTAAAAGCTTTATTTTTAATATACATTTCTTCAAAACGACATTTAAGGTATGTTTCAAACCCTACTGTTGTAAATCTCAATGCAACTAAATGTTTTTTTATTTAAACGCTGCATAAGTTATTAGAATAATTACAGCTTTCTGTGAATTTCAATCACACACACACACACACACACATCTTACTCTATCAAATCTATAGGAGCTAGCATTAAGTTAAGTTATTAAACTTTAAAAAAAACAGCTGGGAAAAAAAAACCACAAAAATTGTTTATCACCAGCATCAAAGACAGATTCATGTAAGCTATGTTTTGCATTTTATGTAAATCATACATTTTTGATGTACATTCTCCTGAGATAAACAAAAGCAGTCACTGATGAGAAAAATATATGCAAGCAATGTTTTTCAAAAAATCTTAAAAACAAAATATTTAATATAAAATACGCGTTTTATCATTAAAATCTTGATTTTTCATATCTGTCTCTGATGTGATATAACATATAATCTAAAAATCGTATACAGCAAAAAATTAAGTCAAAAATAATTTAAAAAAAAAAGAAAGAAAGAAACCCCATAAAAATATAATCAAATCTGTATATAAAAGTTTTTAAACGTCTTCGAACGTTTTTCTTTTGGAATTCTCAACAACATTGTCAACAACTCTCGGAAAAACTATCTTTCAAGCCCAGGGAATCCCCCAAAATAATCGAATGAAAATATTTTTCTTTGCAGGAAAAGAGAGTATCAGCCTTTTTTAAGAACATTTTTTTATAATACGAGATAAAACATAATTTTCATTCATGGTAATAAATATATGGAAAAGCGATGAATCCAGTTTCTTTCAAAATTTTTATTTTTATTCCTAGGTAATTTTTTTTCACAGGGGATGAACATTTGGACGGTCGAAATAAGTGAGTAATGTAGGGGGGAAGTAATAATGATTTGCACAACACAAAGGTTCACTGAAGCTAGTTTTACTTATTTATTTACTTTAGTCCCCATCCTGTGTAATAACTATCAGGCAGTAGAAAAAACATATCTTCGCATACATAGGCAAGTATTGCGTCGTTTTTAGACTGGATGTAGGAGTGGTATTACTCGGTGCTTTCATCCCCTTCCCCCCTCTTACGACTAGCATCTGTTTCCAAGTCGGCTTCCTGGGTAGCTTTTACAGTTTGTTAAATATAGGTTACATGTCTCAGCTCTCTTTCTCTACATACAGTGTATTTTTTCGCCTGCTCTTTTTCCGTTAATTTTTTTCCCTCCGTTCTTTTTTTTTTCTTTCTCTCTTTCGCTTCCAGAAGTTCCACATAGGATGTTAAGAACAGACGATATTAGAACCCTGGCGACATTGTGAATAGGTGGGAGGGGGCTAGTTTGGCTAGTTCCTCCCCATCAGGAAATTCAAAACTTGCCCCATCCGCTTGATGGTTGAACTCTTTTGGTTTAAGTTTCTGATTATGACGAGAACGGAGACCTTTTTAGAGTTTTCACAACTTTTGAAATCAGAAGTTTTGGGTTTTGCATCATCATTAAAAAAATGAATTAAGTAGATAACAACCGGATAGATGTTTATTTTCCTGTACAAGTATATATATACACAGTCGAGCCTCCATATAACGAACCTCTGTTTTACGAATTTCTCTATTTTGAGAATCTTTTCCTGGATCGAAGAACATTTTACTATTTTCTTTGTAAAGTAACCTCTAAATAGCGAAGAGTATTTCCTATATAACGAACTTTTTCTCTTGTAATTCGATTTTTTTTCTATGTATTTTAAAAATATTTCAGGACATTTTTCAGATTATCCTCTCTTTTAGTAAACTTTATGGTGATCAATGACCTTGAACTGGTATTACCTGATCCCTAACTCATCTAGATGGCCATAATTTTCTCAAACAGGAAACTCAAATAAAACTAACAGATTTTATCAGTAATTAAATTTAAGGGCGCATGTAGTAGTGTATGCTTAAAATTACTGGTTATAAAATAATGTACGTTTAAAAATACTCGTGAGTTTAAAATTAGAAAATGTCGTTAAAAAATTCATCAATTTTAATATAAAATTGTTCTTAAAGTTGAAAATACAGCTTCTGGACAAGGTCTTTGTTTATATTTTCTTATTTTTATGCAGATTTCTTTTTGATGGGTAGGATATATAAAATGAATAGATATGATTTTAAAAAAAGTGTGAATTATTGCTTTTCTTAAATAATGTATGTTGTTTATGAATTTCAAATTTGTTTTGCGTGGTTTTTAAAGTATATTAAAAGATGAACCTCTATTTAACGAATATTCTATATAGCGAACTTTTTTCGAGATTTAGCGACTTCATTAAATAGAGGTCCGACTGTATTTTTGTTTTTGAGTACCTATATCTGTAGGTGTTATTGCTTGTTGTTAGAGGGCCTAGTAACAATGAAAGACATAGTAATAACATGGAAAACATTTTCAGAAATATCCTAAAATTTATGAGAATGAATTTCATGAATCCATTTACTTAAAACTTAAAAACATTTGATAAATACACATTTTTCCTCTTAACATAAAAGTATTAGAGAGGTATGAAAGCTCGGAAAAGGGGGTCCCAGCTCAAATGTGCCTTGTTGATCACTTGACCATGATCCAAAATTACAAGGTCCATCGCCAATATCCCTGGTGTTGCTTTGTCGTGCGACGTTAATAAACACTCACTCACTTAACATATAAGTAACAAACCCATTTAACATTATGATACAGAAGATAAAATATATAGCATATGATTGAACATACTGATTGATTCAATTGGAAATTATTAGTACAGTAAACTGATATGCTTTCCCCCTCTGGTAAGGTCCAAATACGGTATTAATGTTGGAATTGTTTTTCTATTAGAAAAAAAAAAATGTTCTAATTTTGGGCCCTTTTCTATATTATAAGGAAAAGACAATTTTAAACCGTTGGAAAAAAAAAGGTTAGATTCAACTGAACTGAACTGAACTCAGTGGCGCAACAGCCCATGAGGGCCAAGGCCTACTGTGCCTATCTCAGTTTACATGACCTTAAGCGCTGGGGTGCATGTGCAGATGTTTTTGTCAAGTGGTCAGTCTGACACGAAACCCCCAGTGTTCAGTTCCCAAGCAAGTTTGGTACTCATTTATCGACCTACTGAAGGGATAAATGGCTGAGTCAACCTTTCCCAGCCCGGGATTAATGCTAGATTTCATTTATCAATTTAATTGGATCCGTTAATCATGCACTCGTTTTCATAAGGGAATTTACATTTCCTGTTGCAATTAAATTAAAAGACATCGACACAGACTAGTCTAATACGACTGAATTCAAATAGTTCTGAAATGTCTATCTTAAAAAAATGCCAAAAATATTTATATTATATCCATAGGGTTATTAAAAATTGCTAAGCAATACATATTTGGTTTAAAACAATGAAGAGAAGAGAGAAAGATGTAAAAAATAACTGTATAGTAAAAAAAAAATCATTCAGATCGACAAAAAATTGAATTTTTTTTTGATAAATAAATATAAGGTTAATTTAATAATGTAGTAAATGTATTATATTAGTTACATTTGAGTTAAATTTGTGACTTTTCTTATTTTGTCTATTTTAATTTTTTTACTATGACACAATTGATGATTATTGAAATTATTATTCAAAGAGAGGTTCTTAAAAATTTCGTTGACACATTTAGCTTTTCGTTGGTGTAGTCTTAAATGTTAAAATAGGGTCGGGTCTATTTAGAAAACATTACATCAAGTGATTGAACCTATATAATTTTTAATCGTTGTCAAAGTTTCAAATATTTAATTTTTTTCTCCTTTAAAAACATCCAATTACTGATTATTATCCATACATATCTATAAACACTAGAATAAAGTTTTACTTTATAGAAAGATGAAAAAAACTTAAAAGGTGTTTATTTCCTTAATATAATTATACATTTGTATATTTTTTGTCCTTGTGGAAATAATAAGCTCTCTAAATTGGGCTTTGGTAATAAAGTAGGAAGAGCACGAGGAAAAATTTTGCATTTTTGGAAAATTTTCTGAATGAAAAATATCGAAATATTCATATCTTGCTAGCTTTTCTGAAAAGCTTTTTTTATTTCTTAAAATATATTAATTCTTTTTTTTTGGGGGGGGGAGAACAGAATTTTTCAGTATAAAGAGCTATAAACTTCACTTTCCTATTAAATTTTATGTTTTGCTAATTTTTGATAAGTGTAAACTATTTTTAACGAGTTATCTCAACTGTAAAAATAAATTACAAGTTAGCATTAATTATAAGGCAGCAAATTACAAAACCAGAGTCGTTGAGGAAAATCAATGTAAAATGATTAAAATATTACCGGGTAGAGCTCGGCGAGTCAAGATAACGATTCTTCCTCTCCCACCCTCTCTTTTTTTTCTTTGAAGAGTGGGTAATTTTTCTGGTAATTTTTCACTACATAAATGAAAAATAAGTAGTATTGTTTGTATTTTAAGAAAACTTGGAAAATTTCTCTGTTTTCTCTCTCTCTCTCTCTCTCTTGCATATTTTTATTTCATTAAATTACAAATTTTAAAGAATTTTAAATATACTGTGCAAAACTAAAGAAGAGCTTCGAACAATAAGTAAACGGAGGTATGTGAGCTTTTTGTTTCTCGGATAACGTCATTAATTCTTAAAAAATAAAAGATTTAAAAAAAGAATTAATACTAAAAACTTTTAAAAAAAAATTGTAAAAACTTTGAAAACCGTGCCTAACTATTTCTTTAAAAAAAAAGTAGTTTTTTTCCCCTTCTATCCTTGAAATCGAACATCCAAAACTAGAACCGTTTTTTATTCCACTTTTTAACTCTTATTTCCACTCAACTAAACGACAGTAAAACCTAAAGAACATTTAATTTTTTCCAGTTTTTTTTTCAGCTCTATCCCGCCGGATCCGGTAAACGGGAGACGGTTTCCAAGAGCTGAAAAACTCTGAGGACAGATTCAGTAGGCGGACATTCACCAGATCAAATTAGAGAAGCAAATCTTTTTTAAAAGCCACAGTAAGACACGTTTGCCAAGTCTTGGCGTTTTCCACAACCAAATAGATCCTTACAATACATAAGAATCTAAAAACAACTAGCTTTTTCAGGCGGTCTCGTGAAAATAAACTGTCAATACATGTTATTTTTTACATGTATGAAAGTTTTTTAACTTTATTTTTTCCCGAAGCTATTTTTTCCCTCCAAAAAGATCATTTCTTAAGCTACAAGTGCTAGAGAACGTATTTCATATGGGAAACCGTGGCTCTTTGAGTTCAGTTTTTCTTTTACTTTTTTTCTTCTTCTTTCTTTTACTTCAAGCTTAATGTTACTTAAGAAACTGTGTTTGGTGGTTTCTTCGTAGAAAAGAAAAACGGAAAAAGGGGAAAGTGAAGATGGTGTGTAGGGAAAAAAAACACCCATTAAGGAGAAGTTTGAAAAAATTTTCTCACGGAGAGAGAGACCTTCGTAACTCAAGCTTGAAGTGCTATTGACCGTTTGTGAATATTTTGTCATCTGTTTCTAATCGAAGGAATAAATAAAAAGATTTGATATCATTAGGTGATTTATTTTTGCATTTTACTTAAACTATCAAGGAGGAATACATTACTAACTTTCCAACGAACTCTTTGAAATATACATCATTATGTTAAGTTTCTAAGTCATTCCCATGTTGAGGATGGCAACAATAAAATAACTTATTGACATTAAATATTGCTTTGGTTGTGTTTTTCTTTAAATCCAATCAAATGTAAAAGTGATTTATAACTTTTTTGTGTTTTTTAAAATATTTTTAGAGAAAGGGCAAAGGAAGAAAATTTAACAATTTAGAAAGCAACATTGATTTAAATTCAGTAGAAGTAGTTTTCCAATTCAAAAATCAGAAACATTTAAAAATATTTCCATTAATAAAATATCACCTGAATAATCCTATCATTAAAAGCACCATTACCAACTGCTTTGTTTTAAAAGTTAGAGATTTTAGCCAAAAATATGATTCAGCATTCAGTTTTTAAAAATTAAAATAGCAGTTTTATTAATATATTTATAATGCTTAGAGGAAACGGGTTTTTAATTTTTCTTAAATAATTTATGTTTATATATATAATTGTTACATGAAAGCGAGTTTTATAAAATTAACATAAACTTACAATAAATAAAGTTTGTTAAGATAAAAATTGGGAACGCATATCCTTCATGCGTTTTTACATTTTGCATTTATGTTTACTGTATGTTGTTTTCTTAATTTTGTAGCTCGCTATATTCAATGTTTCGTTGAAATAATTTATTTGAAAAAAAAATTGTGTTATAAAATTATAAAACAAGATACAAATAAAAAGGGATTTTTTTTCTCTCGCAAAATGATACAAAACAATATCACTAGAAATAAAAAAAATGATGAAGCTATAAATTAAGCCTTAATATTGGTTCGTAATGTGTGATTATGAAGATACATCATTGTAAGAGTTTTGAAAGGGAGAAATAATAATATATACGACCCCTCCCCCCCCCAAAGTAATCTCATAAATCTCGAATATATTCATTCAAATCTGCTCTAAGAAATAGGAGAAATTAAAGCAGATTATTCAATTTTTTTGTTTCAAATTTAAGAATTCTCGCAATAAAGTTAAAGTTGTGTATCTAAAAATGCATTTAGTATGGTAAGTTTCAGTTCATTCAAATTAATATTTTATTTAAACTTAGCACTAAGATCAAAAATAATTTATTTGTAAAAAATTTATTTAATTAATTAATAAAATCAAATGCATTTATTCACGTACACATATATAAATATAGATCATGAGTTCTTCTGAATGTAATCGAAGCCAATAAACAGTCATGAAAGCATGCTGATCACAGGAAATTGTTTATTTTAGATGATTCTTTTGGAAATGCCACATTGCACAAGAAGACATTTGAACACAAGTAGGAAGCAGCGATAATACGAAAACGCGCGATCGAAGCTTATGACGAAAAAAAGTGTTTTTTGATATTTTGATTTGATTTCAATATTTTCAATATCACTTTTCAATCATTACTTTCATCGCACCCCCCTCCCATACAACAACAATGCATTGAATTTAATAATAATGTACTTTCACATTAAAGCTACCATACGACCTTTATTATAAATCACTAAAATTATCAAGATAAGAATTAAATTTTATATATGTTGCTTTTAAGTAATAGATATTTTTAATAAGTTACTTTTAAATAATAAGAAAAGTTTTATGTTAATTTCCTTTTAGCTTTTTAAGTTGAACTGATTGCAATGAAAGCGTCACGTGTATTTGTATTATGTCGGAATGTATTTTTTGTTTTCCTTTCTTTCAGTAAATTAATAATTTTTTTTTAAAATGAACTTTTATTTTCAACTTTTTGATATGCTCTTGCCTCCCAAGTATGGTTATTACGCCTCCTAGAGAGGCGCACACGTTGCTGTAGATGATTATTTTATTTTACCTTATATTATATTTTTTGTGATTATTTCTTTAATTATAATGTTGTTATATTTAATTGAATTCGTCCTAAACAAAGATAATTATGTTCAATTATTTGACTTATTTATAAGCAAGCGAACGAGGAAGAAAGATTTCATGAAATAGTTATGCAAAAAAAAAAAAAAATCGGAAAGGTACTTTGTAACCATAGTTTTGAACGCCTGAAGTTTGCTCTCTAGTAATAAGGATACGTCTCATTTGTGCCAGATAGTATACGTTCAACCAACCATTCTTATGACACGTTATTCTTGTTAATGAGAAATTAATTCCAATTGTACAAGCTTTTTTTCAAACACTTAAACAAGATTGATGTGCCTTTTTTCTCACTGAAATCATTGCTAAATTTGCCACAGTTTTAGTTTAAAGTTCTTCACCTTTTAAATAAAATTGAAAGGAGAAAAAATTGGAGAAACTATTCGTGTACGATTTTACGCAATTGTATAAATGTTTTTCATGCAAACAATTGCGATAAAATAGGCTTTGAGTACTATTTAAATTTTCAGACTTATTAAAATCATTTTCACTTCAAAGCAGTTTAAATGTATTTTGAAGGAATTTTGCATTTATTTATAGATTTCTAATAGCAATAACTTTGATCGATTGAATGATGCATGCATTTAGGTTTGATGATTTGATGATTTTAAACAGATTTCACTCTAATTGTGAATGATGGGGGAAAGAGTTTTTTAGAATTACTGGAGCACTGGTGCTCCAAAGGATTTAGCATTCTTTTACGCAAATAACTGTCTCTGTTGAGACGCTAGCAGCTAAAGCAGTAAAAACCAACAAATTTATGAAATTTATAGAAATGCATTAAATTTATTGAGTTATATTCATTTTTTTTTCAATTTTCCCCTCCCTTAAACAAGTGTTTTGTATGTACTTGCACGGACAGCGTCTATCCATATCATACAAGACATTGGACAAGAATGTATCTGTAAACTTATTCATGCTTGTACGCTAAAATTTTTTTTTCTTATAAGCATTTTATGAAATATTCTTAAGGTATCCGACTACGTTCGGAACCGTGATTAGGCAAAAGCGTATAAATGGATAATATTTTTGACATTTAGTGTCACTTAGATTAGAAATTAATATATAAAATTGTTTTAAGAATATTATTACAATAAAAATTATTTAAGTACAATATTTTGACAAAAATGTACATACAGAATGACCCATTTTCAAAATGTTCTCCTTTTGTGAAAATGCTTTCTATAATAATAATATTTTGCCTGTATATAGCTAGACCCTCTACAGAGCCTCAACTAGAATTTTCGAAATATAATTTAAAATGGGATTATCCATATTTTACGACAACAGAGGGGAGCAATTTTAAGAATAAACAGCCGATAATTAATTCAATCAGTGGTAACTCTAAAAATAATGTGGATTTTTCAAAAATCCTAGTTCAGACTCTCTGGAGACGTCTTTACTTTATATAAGTGAAATATTATTATTTTAGAACCATTTTTCATAAATGGAGAACATTTTGAAAAGATTATTCTAAGTTAATTTTGCCTAAATATTGTATTTAAATTATTTTTCTCAAATGTACTTAAACAATTTTATACATGTATTTTTAATCTAAGTGACACTAAATATCATGAAAATTATCCATTTATGCGCTTTTTTAAAATCACGGTTCCGAACGTAGTCGGATACCTTAAGTACTTTCAGAAATGTATACGGAATGTACAATTTTAATTTTCTAGACCTTATTTATTCCTAAAGCCTAATGCAGTAATCCTAAAAACTCGCCACTGAATAATCCGGCAGTCCGGATAACTCTGCTTCACCCTTGCAGATAAAAAAAATAATAAAGAAAATCCACATACAGTCCCTTCAAGGTTTTGTGAAGTCTGCTTTAATTTACATTATAGACAGCTTCATACCTTCATAAAATATTTTGCTGAGGTGTGTGATCAGATAAATTACTGTATATTATGTTTTCATTAGTTTTGTTTTTCATGTAAATTAGTAAATGCTCCATGCCTTCATAAAGTACGTGCTTTTTCATTTATTTTTAAAAGTATTTGGGAGTTATTTTTCTGTTGTATTCTGAAGCAAGCAATTCATACAAATACAGAGCAATATCTTCTGAAGAAACACTCCTTCTTTATTCTTTTTTAATCCCATTCTCGATAACACGGTTTTTGACAAACTCGACCCACCCTTCTATCCTCATTAGGTCGAGTTTTCGAGACAAACCGTACTCGGAAATAATTCACTGTCAAAATAATCGTGCTAACTTTTATTGATTTTCACGAATGCATCATGCAAAGTGAGTTATAATATATATTAATTTAGTTATGAATTGAGTGTGTGTGTGTGTTAAAAAGAAAGTATTAAGCTTTTCAGACACCTTTTACTTCGATCTAAAAATGTCTGGTCGTTTTAACAAGTGGTCTAATGATCTTATTTTTCATTATCTGCGGGAAAACAACTATTAACATTCAGAAAAGGCATTGAAATGACTTTTTTGTGTCACGGCTTATAAATAAAGTATTGTTTTGAAATAACTTTCATTGCTGGTTTTGTTCTCGTGTCCAAAATTCAGAAATGACAGGAAACATATTTACGGAAAAAGTTGCTGGGAAAATTAATAAAACAGCAACGAAGTTATGACACAAAGAAAAAATCGATTATGAATCAGCTATCAGCACAGATCTGTTGTAGGAAGAATTGGTAAAACCGTAATAAAATATTTTAGAGTAATATATACTTTAAAGAACACTAGAAGTATTTTTCCATTAAAATGATTAAAATTTACATGCACTATCGGAAGTAACGAATTTTCAATTCAATGAATTTTCTTGAAAAAAATTGGCAAAAATTAATGTGAATTAGTTAATAGATTATTCTAAATGTATTCAAATCTGTTTGGAATTTTAAGCAAAATTTTTCAATACTTATAATTCTGTTACAGGGGATAGAGATTTTTATAAAGCAAAAAATAGCATTTCTCTATTGCTATGCCTTAGGTATCTGCTACACCGTAAATTTTCATATGTAAATTTAAATGGAAGTGTTCAAATTTGTTTTACTGGTTTAAAAAATCAAGTATGGAATCATTGATAGCGTATTAATTTAAGATAATTTATAAATTTAAAAAGACGGATTTATTATGTAGTAATATTCAATTATAATTGCATGAAAAAGCGTTTTCATTTAAACATAATTCTTGAAAGGTTTTGCGGTTCGAGGTGTTTTCACCATTTGTTGTAGCCCGGAACTATATTAATTGAACCTTAATGCACTGTGTTGAGTGTTTAAATTCAAATTATGCGACATTTGATTAATTTTAATTCCAATCTCCATTGCAATGCAAATGTAAATTTTATTTAAAACAAAGCTGCATGAAATTTAAAATTTATATTTTTGAAAAAATGAGACAATACAGATCTAAATATCAAAACTAAATGTTTCAATTTTAAATTTTGTACATTTATGGATCTTAGAAAAAACTGTCATGAACCTGGTAGAGAGAATAGCAATAGTGAGTTAAATCACTTATGTTCAGAAATTCTGTATTATTGTTATACCCAAATGAGATTTTAAAAAATAATTTTTAATCCCACAATAACAATTACTGAATTTTTTTTTTTTCATTTCAATTTCTGATGCTCAAAACAAAAATGTTATTCAAATTCAATTGTATTTCAATGAAGCATTATTAATAATATTTTTTTTAAAAAAAATTACCTACCAATTCCGTTAAATATGAAATTTTCTAATTTATGCAACTACGATAATTGTTTTTTAAAATAGTTCCTTCAAAAATTAATTTTTAATATATGCATCTACGATAGTTTGATATATATATGTTTTATCTTTTTCATAGATGTACAACGACGGAATCTTCATTCGGCGGAAAATGGAGCCATTCGTAATCTACCCTGCAGATCCGGGCTTTTGTAGATTGCTTAGCATTCAGAAGCTCAGTACCTACAGATGTCTTGCGAATTCGGCTGATTGCTGCGTCATCAATGAAAATCCTTCCAGTGGCATCAAGAGAATTTCTTTTCCGGAAGAAGTTATCCTTTCTATTCTATAGAAAAATAATTTATTTGACTTATAAGAAATAATTAAATAAGAGAAAAATGAACGACATTTAAATTACTTTTCATATTGCCTCATAGAAATAAAATATTTGCTTACAAAACTCAACAAAATTGCAAAAAGTATAAAATAAAAACATATAAAATATGTTTTCCCATTTTAAAATAAAATTTATAG
>BMAU01014159.1:0-101355 GCA_019973935.1 Trichonephila clavipes
AAAACGATCACCACGTACAATATAAATAAATCAAAACATATCTATCGAAACACAAACAATTTTTCAAATGTTAATTGACGCATCTATCACCTTATAATGAAAACTTTTGAAGTAGAATTGGAAATTTTAGTTTCATTCAAGATTTTTAAGGTACTATGAGTTAAATCAGGCAGAAATTTTGAAAAATATTATCGGTTACAAAACCAAATATTTTATTTAAATATTTTTCCCCATTAGATATTAAACGATTTTAAATCTTTAAGCACAAATGACTTAAAATGTAATATAAAAAGAAATTAATAATGATACTCATATTTATATTAAAAATGGCAAAGATTTACTTCACATAAAATGGGTCATCACATTTCAGTCTCGGTGATGCCGTCAAAGGAACTTAATAATTCAAATATAGATTTTAATCCCAGTTTCGATGCATGATTCAATATCTGAAATGTCCTGCACTTGAGAAAAGGTTTAAGACATTCCTTTACGAAGCATGAAAGAAGGGATTACGTCCTTCTGAGAGAAATTATTTGACCCATCCTCCAATCTATAGCCTCTGTTTGATAACCGAAAATATCTTCATACTAAATAGATTTCTAAGAAATCGACTTATATATATATATATAAGTAATCGATAGAGTTATCTGCTTCGAACAAGTACAAATATCCTTGCAGGAGGATTGTTTATTTTGAATGTCTTAGGGAACACATTTGTCTATCATTTACATTGATAAAATTTGGATCGTATATTTTATTTTTGCACAAACACATTCTATACTTTTATTTAGAATTTTAAATAAACTTTCAACGAATCATACACGAGATATATCTTTACTTATTTATAATTCAATATCCCATATTTACTACTTAATTTGCTTATAGTCTGACTTATTTTTATTTACATAAGATTAACCCAAAATCTCTCTTGCACTTATTATAAAAACACATTAAAAGAACCATTTTAATATAATAATTGAGCTCTTGTATCAATAGACAGGACACTTTTAACATATTTTTTCGTGCAGTATATGACACGATTGCTCCATCGAAAGTGATTCAGGGAATAATTTGTAAGAAAGACATTATTTTGTGCCCAAATGGTGTCGATTCAACAGAAAGCCCAATGTGTGCTTTGGTGTCCCGAAACGAAACCAACCAGTAATGCTCATTGTTAATTTGGACGTTATTAAGGAAACAAACCACACGGTGCAAAATAAATAAATCGATCATATAAAATATTTAAAGAAACATGGGGTGTTAAAGATCTTCTCTTAAGTGGTAGGAAAGTGTACGTGAAGCAACTATATATATTGAATTTAAAGCTTGGTAAGAAATGGAAAACCACGTAGACATACTTCCATCTACCAAGGTGGCACACGTTGAAATTTATGGAGGAAAATGGTTTCATAAAAACAATTCATAATAATAGAATATATAGAAAAAAAACCCATATATCTAATTACAAAATTTTAGCACAATAAGCATTTCTAATCAGGACAAAAATTTTGATTTACCTTATCTTTTACGCAAATGTACAATAGTATGTGGTTTATACTAAAATGAATAGGCTACATGTTTTCCATGTGCTGAAATAAGATCAGGATAACATCTAAATATGTTGAGCCCCTAATATTTCAGCTGGTCAGGTTGGAAGTCTATCTCCCTCCTATATACGTGTTCTCCGAAAAGATAATGCTCAAGTTGTATAACACAATCGACAGATAACACCTTTACAGCTGTTGGCGTAAATATCCGTCTTGCTCAAACGGGGCGCTGAGTGTCCCGGACGTATATATACGTCTTCCCTAAACATGATTATTTTCTTAGCGCTGCTATCAGTAAAACCATTCCCAAAGGTATGGAATGCAATAAAATGTCCTTGACAGTGGTTGGGAATCACTTCCTTATTTCAGAAAAGGATTTAAGGGGAGACATTTTGATTCAATTGTGAAAAATGAGTCAAAAAGTCAAATCTAATTTTTTTAGCCTAAATTATTATTTGTATACTTTTCAATCTCACAAAATTTGAAAGCTCTAAAATTAAAAAAAATGCAGAATTATGTTAGCCTTTACGTTCGTTTTTATTCATATCCCTATGGTACACACACACAATTCAAAACTTTTAAGCTTACTTATCTCAGAAAGATAAAATAACTAGTTAGTCTTCATTTAAATTGCTAAGGCTTTTTTTTCTACTGTGTCTAATGCTTTGATTTTTTACCTATTACTAATAGTACATGTAATAAAAGTTGGTATGCATTTTTGAATCAAAGCAATTCTTATTTTTTAAAAAAATTATTGAAATCAGAATTTCTACATATTTTTAAAGGAATTTTCAATCAGCATTCATAAAAAGAAGTATTGTACATACCAATCATTTTATCGCAAAACCCGTACCAACTTTTTTTATACATAGTTTGACTTACTTGTAAATCAAATTTAATGCGTGTATCTAAATGTTTGTAGGAACAATAGCATTTTAAAATCACTTCACAAAACTTCAGTTTTTTCCTTAAAAAATTAAATGGCTATCTTTTTATGAAATTTTGAGCACAAATTCTATTTTACAAAGTATACACACATAAGAGGCAACCAAAAAAGTTTTGAAAATCCCCTTAAATTAAATCCTTACATTAAGCGCAAATCGGACCATGTCCTGATTGTTTATGAAATTTCAGCCCCACCCAATACACTTTATGAAGAAAACAGTGACACTGGGGAACATATCGACTAAAATTTTAATCAGCGATGAAGGAATTAATTAACAGCGAAATATGCAATATAACTATTGTGACGGGTTCATCATGATTTCAACTAATTATCCTCTAGGGTTTCTTTAAGGCCAGAATGGCAATTCATCCAACCAACTCGAGAAAAGAAGCGTGAATATTCAAACTAAGAATCTTATAAATAGTAGAAGTTTAGCGTACGCGGGGTGGCTATGAGAAGTAAATATATGAGGTTTATGTTGACAAAACGACTAAGTTAAAGTGAGAGGAAATTCCGAGTCAAGATTTAATCTATCCGTACCTGTGTGCGATCAAGCTAAAGGTGTATATCATTCCATAAGGATAAAAGCCACGTCAATTAGAATCAAGCGAATTGCTTTTTACTCAAGATACAGCGGTAAGACTGTTAAATTGAGTTATTAAGAACTCTGTAGTTACTGAAGTTAGAAATAGTCGGTAGAGTTAGATATAGTGGTCGGTTACGCGATTATTTGGTAATGCGAATAGTGTGTCTCTACACTCCAGATTCACTTGAATTGAATATTATTATTAATGTATATTGTTTAAGTTATAAGACTTAATAAATATATGTTAAGATAAATGATATCGCTGCTTCTTCGTTCCTTCCCACAGATCTAGTTCGCGAGGATAACGTAGAAGTGGGGCACAACCGATCGGATGTCTTACACTATAATACTTTGAATACAAAAAATATTTTCTTCACCCTATAATATCATTAAAAATGATTAAAACAACTATCTCATTTTTAGAAACTAAAATAAAAATGTTGCATTATAAACAAAAAAAATTAGAAATAAATTTAATTCTTCTTCTTCGAAACCTTGAAACATTTTCCATTTCCGGAAACATAGCGAAAATATAACATTAAGAGCAAGCAAACTTCTTTTTTTGCAAACGAGTTCTGCAAACAATCCACAAGAGAAAGAAAAAGAAGCATCATTTGGGAACGAGTTCAGAGAACGGGAGTTACTGCCACTGAGGGACTTGTAAAAACAATTTCATCAGAGAGAATGTAGATTCTTATTTATTTTTCCATACGACATCCCATATTCATATGCAAGATAAATATATAATATTGTAAACAAGGTTTTAAATTTGAAAGGAATAGTTTTTTTTTGCAGTCATTCGTTTCACCATCACTCTGAGTGCTTTGCCAGAGAAAAGAAAAGGAAGTTCTCATTTTTATTTATTCGTCTCGTGGGAGTACTATAAATGAAGGGGAAAAATTGTATTTTCGAGGAACGTTTTATAGCTCAAAAGCAGATATGAATCATTTTAGTTTAAAGTAAAAGCTCTCAGAAATCCCTTTTTTATTCCACGTAATGTTACTGGGTTAAATAAAAACATGGAACACTAAGGCTTTTCTTTCATATTCATGATGTTCCAATAAACGGGAGAATTCTTTTCATAAAATGTTTTATGAATTTCGGAACCCCATATATAATTCATACACCAATATTAACTAGAAAAATATATTTACTCATGTACTGTATATTACAAATAATTATTACAGAAGTTCAAGGAACTTTTCACTGGTTTATATACAACTAGTCATGTTTTCCATTCCTATAGTGTACATGTATTTGCAGGACTCTTTTGCGATAAATTGAATGCAATTTACATTAACGCGTACATGATACACATACATTTAAGAAAATTACATAATTTCTAAATGCTTCAAAAGTAGGAATACATTTAAGTAGGCATTTATGATCATTCAATAACTTTGGTCTCTTTACATGGATCAATATTTGCATTTAAGATATCTACAGTGTAGAATTACTTATAAAAAAATAATCTAGCATATTTATAGAAAGGGTGTTTTTTTAGAGGCATAGAACTTTAAATGCAATAAAACAACGATGTATTATTCGATTGGCATGAATTTTTTTTTATTCGAAAGATAATCTTGTGGCATTACATTTTAAATATGATTACTGGCATAGGACTGCCACGGCAGGCTCGGATGTAGTCCAATCTGGACGTCCAATTTTCGATGACTTTTTCCAACATTTGTGGCCGTATATCGGCAATAACGCGGCGAATGTTGTCTTCCAAATAGTCAAGCGTTTGTGGCGTATCTGCATAGACCAATGACTTTACATAGCCCCACAGAAAATAGTCTAGCGGTGTTAACTCACAAGATCTTGGAGGCCAATTCACAGGTCCAAAACGTGAAATTAGGTGGTCACCAAACGTGTCTTTCAATAAATCGATTGTGGCACGAACTGTGTGACATGTTGCGCCGTCTTGTTGGAACCACAGCTCCTGGACATCATGATTGTTCAATTCAGCAATGAAAAAGTTAGTAATCATGGCTCTATACCTATCACCATTGACTGTAACGTAGTGGCCTTCGGCGTTTTTGAAGAAGTACGGACCAATGATTCCACCAGCCCGTAAAGCACACCAAACAGTCAGTTTTTCTGGATGTAACGGTGTTTCGACATACACTTGTGGATTAGCTTCACTCCAAATGTGGCATTTTTGTTTGTTGACGTAGCCATTCAACCAGAAGTGCGCTTCTTTGCTAAACAAAATTCGCTTATGAAAATCGGGAACAATGACAATCTCGTTTTGGGCCCATTCGACGAATCTACGCCTTGCTTGATCATATTTAAAATGTAATGCCACAAGATTATCTTTCGAATAAAAAAAAATTCATGTCAGTCGAATAATACATCGTTGTTTTATTGCAATTTAAAGTTCTATACCTCTAAAAAACACCCTTTATATGTGTTATACGATTTTGTAGCCTCTAATTTGAGATTTTTGGAGTCCTTAAATTTATTTAGATACCAACATTAATGAACGATGTCTTGCGAAATTTCGTCATAAAACTTATCAAAACTCACATTGCTGCAGGAAGTTATTCCTCCAATGTCGTTTCTTTTTATTTCTTCTGCGGATTAATCAAACTGTGGTACAATTTTGTGCGTGACTAATTTTTTATCTCAATTCTGTAAACTCTTCTGCCAGAAAAACATCCACAGATGAAGGTTCTTCCTTTTCAGGACTTAAGAATTGCATTGGCATAATCTACACTTATTCTTATAACTTACACTTATTACACTTCCACATATTGAATAAGGTTCGGCATATATGATTTTACATTTAGATCTGTCGAACATTCATATTCTCCTCACGGAAAGCAGTAAAATTCTTATTGCTGGAGACTCTTTCAAAATTATTTTCCTGTTCTCGCTTCCCCTGAAATCCTCCACGATTTCACATTGTACGGGACAAAATGGCTCTTATTTTGCATGTATCTTATCTGAAAATTAATGTATAATTTCCTTTATATCAGTTTTTGTCAATTTTTAATATTTGCAACCCTGTATCCAATCATAATTTTCATCGCCCTCCTCTCAATAAAATAACAATGTATTGAATTCAATAGTACTGAACTTTGAAGCTAAAACTAAAATATGACTCTAACCTCTTAAATACCACCTGCATATTTAAACGTTTCGCTCAGCCAAAGTATTAATTGTTCTCGACTTATATATACGTATTTCCAAAGTACGATCTTTTATGTGTACTGCTATCCATAAAATTATTCCAAAGGCTTTGAAATGCAACATAAGGACACAGTGTTTGCCATTGATTTGCTTATATGTATTCCTTTTCTCTTCTCACCAAGACACTTCGTTTGTAACATTTAGATTTGTTAAATTAATTTTAATTTCCATTGTGCTATACTGATACATTTATAAGTGCATTATATCAATATAAATGTGTATTTTAAGATTTATTATGTCAGAATGTATTTTTTATTTGTTTACTTTCGGTAAATTATTAATGTTTTAAAATAATCTTTTGATTTTAACTTTTCAATATGCTCGCACCCCCCTCATAGAGTTATCACGCCAACATATAAAATGGGGACGCCCAACAGATGAGAAATGCTGTTTTATTATCATTGCTTTTTAACGACTAGTTATCTGTTTCAGCACCCTACTAATTGTATATTGGAAATTCTAATCCGTCTCAGCCAAATCTGTTTGTTGCGAAGCGTGTGAGTGTGTTTGTTATATCTGTGCTTTAAACAACCATCCATGAATGTTTGGTACCCGTTTTCCTCGCAATCTTAGCAATTGGTTATTTTAGAAGCACGGATTATGTTGCAAGAATTCTGAAGAACCATGCTGGAATTTAATATTTCATCAGGACTTAGTTTCTTGGAAACAATGTAGGACGAAATTAGAAGTGGTAAGGGTTTTTAGCTCTCCAGATGGATTAAAAGTGTTCTCACTCAACTCTTTTGTTTTCAGTATAAATATGATTTGTGATTGACACTGGAACTTCTTGATTATTTACTAACGTTGTAAGAGGGTGTCATATACCATGGCGCCCCATTGGATTAATAAAACTTTACATATTTTTTTATACAAACAATTATAAGAAATCTATTTATTATCTTACATTTGTATATTTGAATCTTTCACAGTAATCAAGAGTATGATTCGATTTTATGTGTAAAAATAAGATGTTTAGAAGTAGAATAGGTAGTTGTGATTTTATTTTCAAAATGACTTTCCAGATATTCAAGAAAAACAAAAGAAAATATCGCAAACCATTCTAGACGTTTTTTTCAACAACTAGTGAAATGCAGTTGCGAACCATCTAATGTGTACGGAAGAGTGACCAAGTTTGTGGAAAAGCGGTATTATCGAGAATGTGTTTGATAAAGAATAAATACGACCGTTTCTTAAGAAAATAGTGTACTGCACTTCTACGTATTGTTTCTTGGGAATGCAACAGCAAATAAACGGACAAAATACCCTACAAATGAAAAGTAAGTACTTTATGAAGACATATAGCATTTGCTACTCGAAAATGAAATTCAATGAATATATAGTATACAGTTAGTAATTTACTTGGTCAGACACGCCTCAGAAAAATACTTTATGAATGCGTAAAGCTGTCTAAAATGAAAATTAAGTAGAAGACTTCGCAAAAACTCGCTGAGAATTTTAAAGAAATGCGTAATGTCCTGTTTATTTCGGAACTGCACTTTGCGTTTTGCTATTTCATCAAAAAGACGACGAAGGAACAGTTAGTCCATCGTCGGTGCACCATGTTCAAAATATTGAAGGGTGGCTTAGATAGCTTTTGGTCCCTCAATATGTTGTATTTTAGGATTTTTTACGATGTCCTTAATGTTATTGTCCTTATGATTTATTGGTATCTTTTCATTAACGGGTAGCATTTTTGAAACGGGTCTACAAATGGGTTTTTCCCCCTCAAGGATGTGGCAAAGTTACCTGGATTTTCGAGTTTTCGGAACTTTTCTGTACATATTGACAGTTCATGAGTGGTTAGAAACCAATGAACATCGACTTTTGGATAATATTTAGTAGAAAAAAATATTTTTAAACAATATTGTGTGTAACGAATCTTGAGTCAAATAGTGTAAATAATTTGTATTTGGATGTGTAATGCCTTTATCCTACCTAAATTAGATTTAATTTACGATAAATTTGTAATATTCACAAGAAAATGCCGTTCCGTGCGTAATAATGGTGATCCAATGGGAACTTGGCGATAATACCAAGTTGGTGTCATTTTTAGTGAGTTCGGAACCCTCTGGATTCTTCTAGAAATTAGTTTAGAAATTCACTAATTTCAAGACCTATGACGCTAGTGGGTCTTTCTCGAATTATTCGTGAGGGATATAAATAGAGAAAGAGCTCGTCGAAAGTCAGTCTGGTTTTTAACTAGCGATCAGTTAGTATTGCTTTGACTGTTGAAACAATTAGTGATTACTTCAGCTGTTGAACGAGTAATTGCTTGGAAATAATCTTGTATAATCGTGTATTGTAGATACCGATAATTGTCTGAGTTTTGTTGAAGGTGTAAAGACCTTCTGTGATTTATTTTGTGAATATTGATGCTGAATCCTGTATTTAAAGGTTTGGATTTTCTGCAATAAATTCTCATCGCTCTTAAATAACGAATAACAACACAACTCCTTTGCAACTAGTCTGCATAAAATCCTCGAATCCCGGATCTAAATAACTATGTATTTATTTACCAGTTGTTAGAAGTCGAAAATTTCCTGCAACCTCGATATCCCTCACTGACATTTTTTTGTAATCATGTGTCCCATTTTCTGGAACAGCAATCATCCAATTCAGGTATTTCATTACATCTAAAAGTAAACATTCATTTTTGTTACTTATTCACATAATTTCGTATACATATATTTAAAATTATTTACACAACACGAGTAAAGAGTTTTTCTATTATCATAAAATTTCTTTTTAATTCTAAATTCTGTTCATTCATGAAATAATTACACTGATATAATAAATCAGACTGTATTCAAAATGACTTCAGAATTATAAGTTTTTAACATTATCTATATTTATATTCACATTAAAATGCTTAAAAATACAAACTACGTTAATTTTTCTTTTTCTATCACAACGTGAAATCTAGTCAATGCAATGTCGCTTCTCAAATTAAATGATTAACGAGTTTTGAGTGCTGAATGCTGGAAGATGAATATCGAAGTAGATTAAATTATAAATAAGCCTAGCGTTATCTGGAAGCTTAGCGTTATGGAAAATTAATTTCCCGTACCACTCAGCAAATATTTGGTGAGCGAGGCTGTCAGAGGTCACAAGTTTGCGTTTCCGGTGGCTGTGAATCTAATAATTTCTGGAATAATTTTATTTATTCAGTTAAGTCACTGGATGAGTTAGGTTTTGAAATAATGTATAAAATGATATTTTGGTTTTGAATATTGAGACCACGTTTAGGTACAAAAATTATAATTTATCTGGAATGTATTTATTTTTAATTTTCAATATAATGAGTCATAATAATTTGCTAGTTATATATTAAAAGATTAAACTTCTGTATAGATTTTACGAATATGCCGATATATATATTTAACGTAACAAGTGAATTAATGCTAAAATGAGTATAGCTAAAGAGATTAAAAAATAACACAAACCTTTCAGAAACACTTGGTAAGCTCTACCGTAATGCATTAATTAAAAGGCTCTTGAATAATTGCATTTAATGTAATGGCGAAGAAAAAGGAATATTCTTTCGGAAATCTTTAAGGGGACTTGGTATCGTTTGAACAACTTCCTTTTTTTATGTATTTAAAAATTATATTTTAACCTTTTATATAATGTTTCGATTCAAGAAAAGGATACGAGATGAAATTTTTACATATTATTCACACACATTTAAAAATTTAATTTTTTTGAAGAAATTTGGAAAAATTTAAAATCCTACTCCTTTTGTAATTATTAATTTTTTTACCTGAGTTTGTTTGGTAATATTCTTATGGATGTTATAAACAACTTTAAGGAATTGATTTTACAATAGCTTAATTCATTTTTTAGAAAAAAAATGTTGATATGCATGCTAAAAATCAACAAAAATGCCAATATCTTTTACATTTCAATTGCTTTTAAAAAAATATTTAGTTTACAGCAAAATGGATACCTAATTTTGTTATATACGTTAATTGAAAAACAGGAAAAAAATGGATGTGATTGGTAAATAATTGTGGAAGGAATAGCATTTTGAATGCCCTAATGTTTCGAAAAACACAAACTGAGAAAAACCACTTTAAAGTTTATAATTCTGAAAAGAAAATTATAATAAGCTTAAAAAAACTTAAAATACCACTTTAAGATATTAGTTAGATATTTTTCTTTAAAGTAATTGCATTTTCGTATTTTTTCAACCCACAGAATTTTATAAATGATAAATTTTAAGAGGGTGTTAATTGTACACACACAAGAAAATTAAAGAAAAATGTTAATTTTTTTTCAGTTACGACAGAAAGTTTAGTTTTTTCTTCACAAGGTATTGACGTACTACATTTGTATGAAAAACATATCGGAGAATAAGAACTGAAATTATGAAATTATTAATATCAAATGCCTTAATTCAAAAATTTTACATGCACACATTTCACAAGAAGAAAAATTATATTTTTGTATTGCCTCGGAAATATTCCGCTTTAAAAATTACACCTTCTTTTTTTAAAGTTGTTAGTTCTCTTTATAAAATAGAATTTTTTTATCATAACGCTTTTTTGAGCCTTTTCTTTTAAAGAGGGGGCGTGGCCAAATTGCCTACTTTGTTTTCAAATGAAGTTTTATTCAACTTCTAACTTTCCAAATTGCACAAATGATATATCAATCGAAAGATAATAATGCAAGGAATAAGATTAAATAAAAATTTAAAAAAACGATAGGTCGGTCATTTTTGAGGTACCAAATCCTCTTAATATTTTAACTCTCCTCTAAGCGCGCTCCTCAAAGTTCTATCAATAGGCACGTGGCATCTCTCAGATACATCACATCATACTTTCATTTGAAAATGATTTAATCATTTTATTGGTGCGATTTGACATTACAAAACATTTGAAATAAAATAATATTTAAGAGATATTATCTGAAATTACCATGTTTATATAAACAAAACAAATATATATGCATCAAAAAGGAATAGTTAGTTATCACTGTTTGACCATTATTTACATTTTGAAAACCCTTGTTGCACGAATTTTTTTGCATTATGCACTACAAAATTTTGCATATATAAATCACTTATTAATACCATGACAAGAGATAACAGCACTTCTCATCTTCAAAGCTCCTTTTGATGTTTCTCTTGGTTTTCTTCTTGAACAGGGCGTTGCACATCAGGTCAACCCCAGGTCAGGAGGTCAGTCCCATTCTTCACACTGAAACCTTGGGTGAGTAATGAAAGACATATAGAAGAAGGGGCGTGCCCACCCCCGTTTGGACGCATTACCAAAAACCTCAGAGATTTGCGTGCCTTACAGCAAGTTAAGTGATATATAGGTTGTTAATTAAAGCTTTAAATTAAGCATAATCGCTTACATTTAAATCACTACTACAAAGATCGTCTCCTATTCTTAAGGAATTTATTTCTTTTTTAAATTAGCAGATCAGTTTTTCCTCACATTGTTTCAATGAGAAATCCATATATCTTAGTGGGAAAAACACATTTTAAGTATAAAAGGGATTTATGAAAAAAAGTAAGAATGTAGAAATGGTGATTTTAAATTTCAATATTTTTCCAGTATACCGTCTTTTTATGATGCATTAACTATTTAAAATGGCTCTTATGTAAATGAGAACACAGCTAGTACTTGATTGAGAGTTGAACAAATCAAATAAATTATATTGATATGCTAAACGTTATTGACATTTAGGGGAAACTTGGAAAACATGGACATCGAAACACTTAATTGTAAATGTACTACACTAAAACACTTTCCTGGTTTCCGAATTAACCGGCGATCACTCGCACAGGGGTTTCTGTACACCCCAGAAACAAGAAAACCCTCCAAAAAGAATGGTCTGAACCACGAATTTTTCTGTAGCTGTACATTTTAGATCATTGAACCTTCAAGCTTGATGCAATCACTCTCGCGTGGACGATTAGAAAGTAACGACCTTCAAAAGTTTATCTAGGGTCTGAGAACTCTCCGCGAGCAGTTGAACATATATATACAGTCGGCTCTGAATGTTTGAAAACTGATTCAAATATTATTTTTCTATTTTCTACTATCATTATCATTAATTATAAAGTATGTTCATTACTGGTATATACGTTTTACTTGAGGTTTATTAAAACATATATATTATGTATTTTAGTATGAAAATTTTGGTGTTTAGTTTAAATTAATATTTGTCTCATTTGTGTGCAAAACAATTAATGATTTTATTTGTATAATACAAAAAACATCTTGTACTTTATAAATATGTATCACAAGTGACTTATTTTTTTCATATTTATATAAGCGTGTTAAAAGTTTGGGGTGCTCTCTACACCCCGCAAACAACCAAGGTAGCAAAAATAGGCACGAGTGACCCCGGGTTAAGACTTCCAGCAGAATTAGTTTTCATGAAACATTCTATTTAGTCCCTCTTACCATAACGCTGCCCTGATGAAGGTTTCAGAATGTAAGGAACTGTATGCTGTACCACTTCCAGATCTACCAGACGACTTCTGGTCGTAACTTCCAACATCTGGTGTAGTACCACCTTTGTGAATAAAATATTTTCTTCCCCCTTTAATGTATTGTTTTTTTCTTTTTTCTCTCAGCTTCTTTTGCACCATAGCTTGCTACTACGGTATTTGCGACCCTACGTGATTCCGAGTCGTTTCTGTACCCCCATACATCCTGTGAGTTTGTCGGAAAATTAGCGACATTGCTTGTTAAATTGCATATTTTATATTGTAAGAAATTTGCTCCATTTTGATTGCATAATTTAAAAATAAATTATTAAAACAGAAATTATTAAACAAGTAACATTAAAAAAGAATTTTTACGTCAATTCCTACTTAGAATTCAATTCCTACTTGTGTTTTAGCTACTTTTTATTAAATACTTACAATTAATATAAATATGTATATACATAGGACAGAATCCCAACGTTAAGTGGTAATTAATTTTTATCAATTATCATTATGGTATGGTATTGTAATCCGAAACAATCGTGCATATAAAATTTCAGTTCTGAATGCTTTAGAACGTGAGAATTTTTTTTTTTTAGTTTTGACCCAAGTCACTAAAATTGAAACCAACGTGGATGAATCCATAATTATTTAAATAATTAGTTTCAGTCAATTAATTTTAATTAATTATAATTAAATTATCATATTTTTAGCCCAAACAATAGTGTATATAACATTTCAGCTCAAATGAATGCCTTAAAAAGTGAAGAAATATATTTTCATGTTTTGACGCGTCTCTAAAAGGGTCGCTAAGTCGCCAAAAATGATGCCAACGTGGCTGGCTGTATTTGTAATTTTTGAATTCGATTTTTAAAAAAAAATACTCAAGAGTTTATTTAAATATTTAATACCTTCTTTACTTAATAAAACTCACGAAACTTTTTTTCCATGTGTAGAATAATATTATAAGTAATTTGTACAAAGATTGTGATAAAATATCTTAAAAATTACGGGGTTTTTTTTTAAATGTGTTCTTCGTTTTTTCCCTTTTTGCGAGAAATATGTAAGCAATACTTTTTTTAAAGTTTTTTGTTTAAAAAATTACCGTTGTTTGCAATCGATATATGTAGTTTGAAGGCAATAACTTAAAAATGAAGCCCGAAAACTTTTTTAATATTAACCCGCGATCACACGCGCCTGTTTTTCTACCGTCGTTACTCTCGGGGTGTAGAGAACACCCCAAACTTTTAACACGTGTATTTAATTATGAAAATAAAATTTAGTCAAATATGATACATATTTATAAAGTAAAATATGTTTTTTTATATTATACAAACAGAATTATTAAATCCATTGCCTACAAATGAGATTAACATTAATTTGAACTAAACCTACAAAATTTTTATTTTAAAATACTTATTTTTATATTTTTTTTCAAAAAAATACAAGTAAAACGTATATACCAGTAAAAAACTTATTTTGCAATTGATGTCAAGAATAGAAGAAAGTAGAAAACAAATATTTTATTCATTTTTCAAACATTCAGAGCAGACTGTAGTCATATGCTTTAAGCCCATATTTTTCTTACATTGAAGACAAACACAAATAATTTTTACATATTTTACCCGTGGACAAACAGTGCAACGTCCCTTTTTTGGTGGATTAATGCTCCTTTTAATATATTCTGTGTCAGTAAAGCTTGTTTTGAGTGGTTTGTTAAGGTTTGGGAGATACGATCTCATATCCCACTGTGGTTGCACAGGATTCATTCTAATATCATCTAATAATCTGGAAAGTCTAATTTTTTTTAGAAAGAACCGGATGATAGACAATGGAAGCATTAATTCCTGCACTATTAAGTATAAGATAAAATATTCGCAATGGCCAAAGATTACATATTCGCAATACACCATATATACTGCGCATTTCATTAGTGGTATCAACACCGCCTGTATTTTAAAAATTTACAATTTCAAGTTTCATCTCTCCACCTTTGGTTCCGAAATTACGCAGTCATTGAAATTACTTAGTTCATCTTGACAATATGTTGATACAGTGTCTAATAGTCGACGAAATTGCTGTTTCTTCATTTTCCCATGGAGTTTTAGTCATAATTTCTAGAAAAGCTTTTGAATTTTTTTTTAAAAATCCAATTTTACAATTATTTTATAGATTTATATAATTTTTATACCATATTTATGGAAATTTTAAATAAAATATGCATGCAAATTAATATATTTGAAAAACGGAAAGAGTAAAACGTACTCTTCCGTAGAGGCTTCGAGTACGAAAATATAACTCAATCACTCGCTGGGTGTTCTCAGCACCCCAGATAAACGTTTGAAGGTCGTTACATTCCAATCGTTCCAGCGAGATTGATTCCATCAGGCCTGAAGGTTCAATGACCTAAAATGGGCAGCTACAGAAAAAATCGTGGTTCTGCGCAATCTTTTTAGAATCGTAGGAGGCTTTTCTTGTTGCTGGGTGCTAAAGTGTAGAGAACACTCCACACGAGTGATCGTGGGTTAACAAATAACACAAAGCGAGAAATTGAATATATCTCCTTTATTTTAAATGTCTTTTCACTGCTTTTCCCCGAAGGAACCCACAGCGCGGTTGTTAAACGCGCTTCTTTATTAAACGGTAGTTTCCGTGCACGAAACTGAAAAGGAAGAGATATTCAATTGCGTTATTTGTTAAAGTTAAAAAAAATTTTCGGACTTCATTTTTAAATTAATACTTCGAAACTTCATTATTCGATTGCAAACAATGGTAATTTTTAAACAAAAAACTTTAAAAAAGTAATGCTTAAATATTTCTAGCAAAAAGGAAAAAAAACACAATTTAAAAAAAAACCCGTACTTTTTAAGATCTCCGTAATCTGTTCAAAGACTGAAAAAATTATGGTTTTTTAAAAAAAAACCGTGTTCTTTTTTTTTTTCCCTTTTGCAAGAAATATATCAGCATTATTTTTGTTACATTTTTTGTTTAAAAATGATCGTTGTTTGCAATCGATATATGAAGTTTGAAGGCCTTAACTTAAAAATGAAGCCCGAAAAAACTTTCCATTTTTAATTCGTAATAATTCTGTGTGATGGGTATTTTTTTTTTACTTTTACAAAACAACGAAATTTTGCATATAAATATATGGATTTAAAAAAGGTGTATTGATTATTAAATCAAATTTTAGAAATCAAATTTTTACTTTTTGTAAATTTTGTAAGAAAAAAAAACATTAAATAACATTTTTATTATAAAAATTAGTTACAATTTTTTAAAAAATGATATACAATATGTTATAAATAAGATGTTATATAAATTATTATAATAATACATAAAATTATTGTTAAAATAATGTGAATATGTTAGTTTTGTATAGCATACTTTTTTTAGTCCGATACGTGTTTTAATAATTTACTAAACACGGTGGAATGAAAAAGGTTAAAATTAAATTAAAATATCAAAATGTTTTTATCAGATCGGTTATGTTAATGTTTTTTTCAGTACACGTATGTATACATGTATATATATATATATATATATATATAGGCTCTCCCCTATAATGTTTTTTTCTCTAAATTATATATATTTATATGTTTAATCAAGCATTCAAACGTTCAGAAAAAATCAATCGTTTTAACAGCTTCTGTAAATTTTTCTTTTAATTATTACTTATAGAAATTTTACTTTAAAAAATGTATATATATGTTTTTAAAAGAATTATTTATATTATTTCATTACTAAATGAATTGTTTGCTAATTAAAAAGTATATCATCTATTATTTTGGATCAAAATACAGTTTAGAGACATTTTTAAGTTGATTCATGAGAATCTGAAATCTATATTGTATTATTTTAGATTCTTAGAAACTAACTATTATTTAAAAAAATGATGAACGTTTTTTGTGCTGATTTTGTGAAGGAAAGGGAAATTTTTTTTAAAGTAGAGAAAGCCCGGGCAACGCCGGGCCAAGCAGCTAGTATACATTTACAAATTGTTTAGTTTAAAATATGCATTAATATTAAGTATTTCCACTACCCAAAATGATGGCCCTTTTTAAAGTACTAACAGAGGGCATTTGAACATTTACTCAGTTAAAGCTTTCAAATTTTCCCTTTTGAAGAATTTTAATTTTTTTCGTCTGTTGTACATTCACAAGCTCTTAAGATACATTTCTGAATTCAGTTACGTACTTCTTAGTTCCTGTTACAATGTGTAACTTAATTTTTCTTTATATTTGGAAACAAAATAACATATATAGAATAAAGAATTTCAAATCAATTGTGACATATTTTTTTTAAAAAAAAAATGTTATTCCTTTTATATGAAGAAAATATCAATTACTGTTATCCAAATATTACAAAATTTATTCGATAGAAAGGGTAAAAAAAATTAACTAAACGAAGATTTTTCTTAATTAATCATAACATACTTTTTTAAAAATAGTCATTTATTGAAATCTTCGAAAATTCAGTTTTCATTCTTCATTATTCAAAGGGATTCAAACAAAATTCTGCGAAATTGATTTTTTTAATTGAATTTTTTCTTAATGGACTTGATTTTTCTTTAAAGTAATACTTTGTGTGTGTGTGTTTTACTTTAGTCACTTTTTTTCTCAGATAAATATGTATAAACTTATTCAAAAGGAAAAGAAAAAAAACTAATAATTCTAAAATAAATTCTATAAAAATCGTAACATTAAAAACTTATAAATCAAACTTTTTAAGATTAGAATCATACATTAAGAAAGCGTATTCATTTATTACTTTTATAACTTAATTAAAAAAATTCCAAATTGTTGAACGTTAGAAGTATATATATATATATATATATATATATATATATATATATATATATTCTCGAGAATTAAGAAATAACATTACGCACAATATTAGACACTTATATGTATCATAATTTCATCAGAATTTCTCAGAAATCTTGACCAAGGGCGTCTTAGAAAATATATATATATATATATATATTATATATAGATATATACATTTCATGTTTTTTTTTTTTCAACAAAACAAATTTGATGTTAATACCAAGATACAATTTTTTAGCTATTTTTACACATAGTCCTCACTGCCATTTAAACATTTGTGGTTCCAAGAAATCAATTTTTGAACTCCTTAACGAGAAATTGTGGAACAAAATTTTTAAGGCAGCTATAACACAGCTCATTGTAATTTTTGATACATCCTAAATGATGCCCGGATGATGCTGATTTCACCGCAGAAAAAGAGAAAATTCTGAAACAACAAGATCAAGACTGGAAATCGGATAATTCAATCTCTCTCATTTAAAACGACCAACGTGTTTTGTAATATTCCTTGCAGTACTTCTTCCGCTCATAGGTAAAGAGTGTTTTTTCTCCAGGTATAGAAGTTTAAGTTGGCATTACTTTCCAAGATGGCGACCGATTTAACAGCTGTCAAGTGATTTATTCTCAGTTTGGTTTGGCATTTCATCAAAACGATCATCAAGCAAGGCGTAGATTCGTCGAATGGGCCCAAAACAAGATTGCCGTTGTTCCCGATTTTCATAAGCGAATTTTGTTTAGCGATGAAGCGCTTTTTCTGGTTGAATGGCTACGTCAACAAACAAAACTGCCGCATTTGGAGTGAAGCTAATCCACAAGTGTATGTCGAAACACCGTTAAATCCAGAAAAACTGACTGTTTGGTGCGCTTTATGTGCTGGTGGAATCCTTCTTCAAAACGATGAAGGCCACAATGTTACAATCAATGGTGTTCGGTAAAGAGCCATGATTACAAACTTTTAATTCCTGAATTGAACAATCATGACGTCCAGGAGCTGTGGTTCCAACAAGACGGCGTAACATGTCACGCAGCTCGTGCCACAATCGATTTATTGAAAGACACGTTGGGTGACCGCCTAATTTCACGTTTTGGACCTGTGAATTGGCCTCCAAGATCTTGTGATTGAATACCGCTAGACTATTTTCTGTGGGGCTATGTAGTCATTGGTCTATGCGGATAAGCCACAAACGCTTGACCATTTGGAAGACAACATTCGCCGTGTTATTGTCGATATACGTCCACAATTGTTGGAAAAAGTCATCGAAAATTGGACGTCCAGATTGAACTACATCCGAGCCAGCCGTGGCAGTCCTATGCCAGGAATCATATTTAAAATGTAATGCCACAAGATTATCTTTCGAATAAAATAAATTCATGTCAATCGAATAATACATCGTTGTTTTATTGCAATTTAAAGTTCTATGCCTCTAAAAAAACACCCTTTACTTTCATCTGTGATCCTGTTTCTGTTTCCAGAACATGTATTTCTCCCTTTGTAGTTTGTACTCAAGTGTTCTCGGACAAGCTATTCTGCTGGTTAGCTTTGTTCTTTGGAAAACTAATGATGTGCTATTGATTTTCTGTTCTCATTTGTGAAGACACAAGACATTATATTTTGTAATGGCAATGTGTTCTTACCATTAAAAACGATTTACAGTCTCTCTTCAGAAGTAAAAATACTGAAACTTACTTCCGGAACATCCTTCATATATTATTTTTTTTTCCTAGAGCCCATGCATTGTCCCAATATGCAGACATGTATCAAACTTGATAAGACAGATGACTGATGAACAAATAAAAAATGAAAACATAATTTCATTTCTAAGCAATTTTATTGTTCCCGAAGAAACAAATCAGATTATACATGTTTTTTTTTGATAAATTAGATGGTGCAATAAGGGATTAGCAACAAATGCATTATGTTATGTGAATGAAAAAATATGATTTTGTGTTTCAAAAGACAACCCCGAAGCGCAAATGACAAAATTTTGAACAAGTTGATAAGCATTTTATAGCAATTGAATATTACTTTGATAACATATTGTAACGGGTTTTATATATCCGTGCTTCTTCCACTAATCTTTTTGGGAAACTATTTATTAACTTAATTTTAGTTTAAAAACAGCTTTCAGTAGAGATGACCTTATTTGAAATCTAAAAGCAATAGAAAGTGAACTGAAACTGGGAAGTCACGTGGCCTGAAATTGATATTTATCTTAGAATCCCCGAGAGTTGTGTGGAAGGAAATATCATTCGTTCTGACCGAACTATCGTGGTTCGAGAAGGATTGTCATAAAGCAGTGTTTCTCAAACTGTGGGGCGCGCCAAATGGGGGCGCGATAACCTTACGAGGGGGGCGCGAGCATATCGAAAATTAAAGATTTAAAAATAATTAGTTTACTGGAATGAATTAAAACAAAATACTTTCAGACATAATAAAAAATGCACTTTTACTCTGATATAATTTATAAGCGCGCGCGTGATATTAAGTCATCAAAACTAAAAACTTCTTCAATACCTAATTAGCTATATTTGATCCTATAACCAAATAAAAAAATTGATTAGATTTGGTGTAATCCCATGATGAGATTTTTTTATTACGCGTTTCTTTTTAAATCTAACATACTACTGTTTCAGAGGAAAAACAGATCCCAGACCCAGAATTGAAAAAAAAATTTAGGAACATAAAAAAATAATCACTGTCATTATTTTGAAATAGCACATTATAGCTGTAATCTGTTTGACCTTCTAAGTTATTGGTACAGTTATTTATGACCCCTCTCTTATGTGTTTGTTGCTCATTTAAGTAAGTTGTAAGTAATGTATTTCTATGTTGCTTTTTTCAATGCAAAGAGTTTTATGATATTTGGAAAACCATGAAGGATTTTACTTCACCAAGACATTTTTATGAGTAATTTCAAACATATAAAGCATAACGAAAAACGTTTTACACAATTTTTTAGCAGTAACATAACAATGGTCGCGTGGGACACACAGATTACGAAATCGTTAATTCTTGCAAAACTGTTTATTTGTTACCAAAGAAAAATTGAAAAGTCCTTGTAAGTAGGTAAGTAAACTTTTCTTAATTAAATTATTCACTGGAATCACGATTTATATCGTGTACAATAAAATAATTATAAAAAAAGGATTGGGGTGACTCAAACCCCGCTCGACTTTATCGAGTACGCGCCTGCTCCCGTGTTAAAACATGTTGAAGTCTTTTCGCTTTAAATATTAAAAATAATACAATTATTCCTAATCGGAATTTTATATTATTGTTCATTATTTAACATCAATTATAAATGTTAATTCTGTGAGGCTTAAAATTAGATTCGCTTAAAAAACTAATTTTAATTTGAGGAATCATTTTTAAAAAATTATTTTACATTTTTGTAAACATTATCGAGCACTTGGCTTTGCTATCCTTACAATTCAGCGATTATATCAATAATGTTTTATTTTCTTACAAATGAATTCGTGCAAAGAGCGGGCACTTCAGCCGGTATGCTTTTAAGGTATCAGTGCTGCACAGAATATTTTATAACTAATCAATTAATACTAAATTAAGAACAAGTTTAATAAGTATTAACGACTTCAATGGGCTTGTCTTAGAGCAAAGTTTTTATAAGGAATGCTTATGATTAGAAATTGACCCTCTGAGTTATTTTTCTATATTTAGCAGATATCTATATTTTGTTTCTAAGTAGCCACCGCATTTTGCAATATGTTCAATTTAAAATTAGAGTTTAAAAATAACATAATAATTATCCTATTATTTTATTTTTTTAATTTATTTTTGCTTAAAAGTAGCATACAAAATTTAATACTTATTTTACTAATTTATATGGTATATAATTAAGATCGCCTATTGTAGCTTTAGCGTCAAAGTGCATTATCATTGCATTCAGTACATTATAAATGTTTAAGGGGAGGCGATAAAAATTGTGATCGAAAAGGGGGGCGCCAGTATTGAAAGTTTGAGAAGCACTGTCATAAAGAGATCCGAGTCATTTTGAATTATCTTATAAGTTACTCATTTTGAATAATTTCATATAAGTTAGTAATTTTGAATTATGTTATAACTTATATAAAGTGTTAAGATTTATAATTGCTCCTATGGTTAGGTAATAAAATTTGTTTTTTTATAATGGACTACCGATTAATGTTTTACCATTGCAGACCTAGTGCATTCTCCGGAAACTGGTATCTCTATTTTTATTGGGACACCATATAGGTGGATACCAATCGCCGTATGTAAATTTGACGCACAGTTTCTCCCCAGAAAGAGGCTCCTAATCTCTTGATGATGCGAACCTGTACTAGGATTTAGATTTACCGAGAGCACCCAAGCCAAATACACACTAAAGGGATCTTTTACATGCCGTATAATCATACGACCAGCCACGACCATGATCGTGTTAGGCGCTATGCCGGTGAACGCTGTCTTCCAGAGCGCGTTATCGAACGACATAGTGGCCTAACACCCAGAGTTATGTTTTGGCGTGCTATTTCGTATCATGGACGATCCAATTTGCTACGAATTCCGAGAAATCTAAATAGCCACAGGTACGTCCCTGAAGTGCTACAGCCTGAAGTCGTTATCTTCCTTCAAGGCATTCCAGGAGCTATGTTTCAGCAGGATAATGTTTGCCCACATGTTTTAAATACTTTTCGAGTCTTCTGTTCAGCCCAACACATGAAGCTTTTTTCTTGGCCTGCTTATTCTTCGGATATGTCGCCTATTGAGCATGTGTGGGATTTCTTTGTCGGCGCCTCGCTCCTGATCCGCGCCATGCAGCTTCAAAATATGAACTTTTGCTGCGCATACAAGAAATATGGAGTTGTGTTACACAAGCAGACATTCAAGATCTGTTTGACACTATGCCACGTCGTATAGCAGCAGTTTTGCAGCACGTGGTGGCTACCCCAAATACTGATTTCTGATACTACATATTGTTTTTTTTGCATTGAAAATATCGTCGTTTATTTGTACTTATGCGTTTGTGCATTAAATTTCATTTAATTCTGATGATTCCTTCATGTTGTTCCATTATATATATATATATATATATATATATATATATATATATATATATTTAAATATATAAAAACAATCACAATTATCAATTTAAAAATTGAAATATATGAATCCTAAAATACCAAAACACTTCAGAATATCAATGGCGAATATAAAAGATAATGTTCCATCATTTTCAAACAAAATTAAAAATTATAAAATAAAATAAAAATTTATAAAATTCAAGTGCAATCTCGGACTTAGGACCGATAAGTGGGGATAAGACATAGATTTGATGGCGCCAACCTTCCCCCTATTGCAACTTGCTAACAATTATTTTGGAAAATTTTTCAAATTTCAGTAAAAAAAAATTAAAGATTAAAAGTTAAAATTAAACCATTATACTTTAAATTAAAAAGTTAAAATTAAATCATTATATTTCAAAAAAACTATTCGCCATCACATTTCAAGGTATTGCAATATTAAAATTTAAAAACAATTTAGTGCATAAATGGTTAACCTTCAAACTAAATTATGCACCCATCTTTAAAAAAGTTGTAAAGGTAGAATTTTAAATTCCTGATCCGAAAGTTCAAATCAAAAAATATTTGAGATCCAAAAGTTCAAATCAAAAATTATCTAAAATAAAAAGTTCAAATTAAAAATCCGAAAGTTCAAGTTAAAATCTGAAAAAGTTCAAACAAATGTAACATGAAAACAATTAATAAGGGAATAATTTGATTAGCATTTGATCTCCCGCCAAATACATCATTTATATTAGAATGTATTTTCTCAATTAAGAACAAATAAACAAGCTGAGTAATACTTTTTGAAGTGGCATGTTATAAATTTATTCTCATACAATGTTTATTAAAATTCATTCGCGTTTTACCGTTATTTATTCCACAAGGATACAAGACATTGATTTGAAGTTCTGAACTTATTTAGGCTATTTAGTAACAATTATTTTAGATATTCTTTCATTGGAATTCAGTACGAATATATTATAATACTACGATCCTTGATAATGGATATTTATTTGGTTTAGTACGCATATGTATTTCAAATATTCCGTATTGTTCCTATTTTTTCAATTTACTTTGATACAAATACTTTTTTTTAATAATGTACTTTGAAAGAGCTTTTTAAATGGTTAATAAATGAAATAAATTTTATTTTAGTTTTTTTTTACTTTATATAATTTGATATTTTATGATTGTAATTATTTATTTCTCAATAGTATTATGTACGATCAAAAATAAATTGTTTTTTTTTCAATATATTTTCTTATTTCAGAAGTAAAGTGTTTATTATGAGCTTGGAAAAAATTCATGGGGCTTTTCAACAATAAAACGTAGTCATGAATGAGTAAAATTTATGTAACAAAATTATTTTCACGAGTCTAGCAACTAATAAGTTATAGATTTAAAAAAAAACAAACTAAAAACACGCGTTAATAATTAATCCAAATAAAAAGTAATTTTTAATATAATAATAAAATGATTAATGAGAAAATTAATGTCATAGTAGTAAAAGCGTGGGGTGCTTTGTACTGTATTTTTACACTAATTGCTTTTCGGAATAGAACTATTAAGAAATTATAATTGATATCGAGAACCGCACGCTTTTATCAAAATGACATTTATTTTCTCTTTTATCATTTTATTCTTGTTATAAGAATTACTTTTTTTTTACTTTTTAGTTCGTTTAACTATTAAAGCGTGTTTTTCAGTTTTTTCAAACTATAATTTAATTTTTTTTAGTTGATCTAAAATAAAAAAGTATTTCTTTTTAGTTTCTTAAACTATCTTTTATTCATTGATGAATTCAACTTTTTTGTTTGTTTCATTTGTACTAACCATGGGCGTTTTCCCTTTAGGGTTGTAATTTTGCCTTTTAGTCGCCAAGTCTGGAACCTGGATCTGGAATTAGTCGCCAAACCTCGAAATGGGAAATTGTTACACCTGATGATCCTAATCAGCACAATAGAACAAAATTATTAGATTATTGTATCGTGATCGGTCCTTAACAAGAGTGCAAAATTTCGAATTAGTCTGATCTTTTAGAGTGGCTAAAAAGCGAGTTTAAAGATTCGGTTACATACAGGGGAAACTAATGAAAGCTTATTAAAAATACTTCATTCTTGAATTCCCCTTTCTCTTTTCAGGGACAAAATACAGCATTTTGGTAAAAAAACCGAAATCTAACAAATTTCTTCCTAATCTTTTCTAAAAGGACCCATAACACAGCTACTGATCTTTTAGGTTGCTGTAAACATTCATGTAATTGCTCCCTCGACTACAATCCTTATAACCATAAAAATATTTATCTTTCTTTTATAACCAACTTCAAAGTTTCTAAGAACTCTCTCACAGAACTTTGTAACTAAAGGAAGTAGGAGTGTTATCTTCTGTTGTTTATAATAAAAAGGAACATAAAATTTCTGTACAGTATTCTCTTTATAGCAAACACACAAACAAAAAATTTCTTACAAAAATTCTAAAACAGGGTAAAAGAAGCTGGAATTTGTAGTTTCTGAAAATAAAAATAACGATTGATTTTTTTTTATTAATAATTTATAAACTGAAGTATTTTTTTAAATCGTATTAAAGGTCAATACAGCTTCGGTTAAGTTGTTCCGTATTAAATATTTAATTGAATATATGTCATAAATAAGTAATATATATAAATATAAAAAGAAGCCAATTCCTGCTTAGGTCAGCAAAGAAAAAATTTATTTTAGCTACTCTTTATTAAATAATCACAATTAATATAAATATGTATATACATGAGACAGAATCGCATTATAAAGTGTCAATTAATTTGTACCAATTATCATTAAAGTATCATAACGTCATTCAAAACAATTGCGCATATAAAATTTCTATTCAAATGAATACTTTAAAGCACGAAAAAAGATTATTTTAATGTTTTGTCCCAAACCACTAAAAAGATCCCAATTTGCATCTGTACTTCTTTAAATAAATAGTTTCAGTCAATTAATTATAATTAATTATCGTATTGTCACCCAAAACAATCATATATAGAAAATTTCAACTCAAATAATCGCTTTAAAATGTGAGAAAAATGCATTGTAATGTTTTGACTCAAGTAGTCAAAATGGTCGCTAAGAAGCCGAATATGAAGCCACCGTAGTTGTAAACAGTAATGATTTGAATAATTATTTTTAATCAATTAAGTTTGATTAATTATAATTAAGTTACTGCATTGTCATCCAAAATAAATAAGTATATATAAATTTCCAACTCAGTTGAGTGCTTTGAAATGTATTTTATTAACGATTGAAAATTTGAACAATATATATATATATAGGGAGATTGTGAACTAATAGTAGGAACTGAATAATAATCAAGAGACTTATCTCTTCACATATATATTTTCATATATTGACCTTAGCATGTGGCATTAAAGTAATAAGGAATCTGAAATTCTTTAGATGAATAATATTAAGTTATATAAAGGGGAAAACGCGATGTAAGTATTATTTCAAAAATATGATATTATTATATATAAGATAAGATTAAAAAGTAAGGTTTTTTTCCATACAATCCATACAAATCTCATACTCCATACAATCTCATAAATACCCAATATCATTGGGATCTGTTTATGGTTCCTTAAAGTATCCGACTACGTTCAGAACGGGGATTTTGCAAAGGTGTATAAATGGATAATATTTATGATATTTAGTGTCCCTTAGATTAGAAAACGTATATAAAATTGTTTTAAGAATATTATTACAATAAAAAATTATTTAAGTACAATATTTTGACAAAAAATGCACATAGAATAATTCATTTTCCAAACATTCTCATTTTATGAAAAATGTTTCTATTATAATAATATTTTGTCCGAATATAACTCAGACCTCTGTACAGAGACTGAACTAGAATTTTTAAAACATATAACTTAGAAGTGGATTTATCTATATTTTACGACAACAGAGGGCAGAAATTTTAAGAAAAAAAAAACGCCGATAATTATTTCAATTGGTAATAACTCTGAAATTAATGTGAATTTTTCAAAAATCCTAGTTCAGACTCTCTAGAGAAGTCTTTACTTTATATAAGCGAAATATTATTTTTATAGAATTATTTTTTATAAAATAGAACGATTTGAAAAAAAGTTTTTCTAAGTTAATTGTTTGCCTTAAATATTGTTTTTAAATAAATTAGTTTTGTCATAATGTCTTTAGAACAGTGATTCACAAACTTTCAATAATGGCGCCCCCTTTTTAATCACAATTTTTACCGTGCCCCCCTTATATATTAATAATGCAATAATAATGCACTTTTTTTCTGACGCTAAAACTGTAATACGCGATCTTAATTATAAACCATACAAATAAATAACATAAGTATTAAATTTTGTATACGTTACTTTTAAGCAAAACAAATTAAGTAATAAGATAATTATTATGTTAATTTTCCTTTCTCTAATTTTTAAATTGAACATATTGCAAAATGCAGTGACTGCTTAGAAGACAAAATATAGATATCAGCTAAATATAGAAAAATAAAGGGTCAATTTCTAATCATAAGCATTCCTTATAAAAACTTCGCTTTGCAAGACAAGCCCATGGAAGTCGTTAATACTTATTAAATTTGTTCTTAATTTAGTATTCATTAATTAGTTACAAAACACTCTGTGCAGCACTGATACATTAAAAGTATACTGGCTGAAGTGACCACTCTTTGATTGAGTTCATTTATAAGAAAATAAAACATTATTGATATAATAGCTGAATTGTAAGGAGAGTAAAGACAAGTGCGCGACAATGTTTACAAAAATGTAAATTGATTTTTCTTAAAATGATTGCTCAAATTATAATTAGTCTTAAGCTAATTGTAATTTTAAACCTAACAGAAATAGCATTTATGATTGTTGTTAAATAAGGAGCAGTAATATATAAAATTACGATAAAGAATAATTTTTTAATATATATGCGAAAAGGCTTAACATGTTTTAACCCGGGAGCAGGCGCGCATTCGATACGGTCGAGCGGGTTTATTGAGTCACCCCAATCCTTTTTTTATAATTATTTTATTGTACACGATACAAATCATTATTCCAGTGAATAATTTAATTAAGAGAAAGTAAACTTACCTACTCTCAAGGAGGTTTCAATTTTTTTTTTAGTAACAAATAAACAGTTTTACCAGAATAAACGATTTCGTGATATGTGTGTCTTGCGCGCGACCACTTCCCGGAAAAAGTGTATTGTGATAAAATGTATGCTACTGCTAAAAAAGTGTGTAAAACATTTTTCGTTATGCTTTATATGTTTGAGAATACTCATAAAATATGTCTTGGCCAAGTAATTCTTCAAAGTGCTCTCCGTAGTTTTCAAAATATCATAGAACTCTTTTGCATGGAAAAAAGAGCAACAGAGAAATACAGTACTTATAACTTCCCTAAATGAAAAACATACACAAAAGAGAGGGGGCATAACTATTTGTGGCAATAACTTAAAAGGTCAAACAGATTATCAGCAAAAACACATTACAGCTATAATGTGCAGTATTTCAAAATTAATCGCAGTGATGAATTTTTTATGTTCCTAATTTTTTTTTTTGATTCTGGGTCTGGGATTTGTTTTTTCTCTAAAAGATTAGTAAAAAATCTATCATCATGGGATTACAGTAAATCAAGTAAAAGTTTTTTATTTGGTTATATAATCAAAGATAGCTAATTAGGTATTGAAGAAGTTTTTATTTTTGATGACTTAATATCGCGCGTGCCTGTAAATTATATTAGAGTAAAAGTGCATGTTGTATTATGTCTGAAAGTATTTTGTTTTAATTCATTCAAGTAAATTAACTATTTTTTAAATCTGTTATTTTCGATATGCTCGCGCCCCCCTCGAAAAGTTATCACACCCCCATAGGAGCACTCCCCACAGTTTGAGAAACACTGTCTTAGAGCATTTTTATACATGTATTCTAATCGAAGCGACAATAAATATCATGAAAATTATCCATTTATGCGCTTTTTTAAAATCCCGGTTACGAACATAGTCGGATACCTTAAGCGAAAACTTGGACATAAGATTTTTTTTACTTATAATAATTGAAAGCGATATTTTTTAAAGATACTTGCGTATAATTCATGAAATATAAGGTAATATTCATGCTACAGTAAAATATAGCAAATTTTTTTAAATACAAAAAAATTAGATTTCCTTAAGGAAATGGAATGCAACGTCATTTGGTTTATTTTAATTAAAGCGTTTATTAAAGTTTTACTGTCTTATGACTACATTTAACAATTTGTGTTCCAAGCATTTTCTTTAATGTTCACAAATACTGACAGCTTTTGATCTAATTTGAATAGAAATTTAAAAACATTATTAAAAAAAAACTTTGCTCGGGGCTGTAGGAAGGGTGGTTCAATATCTCCCATCAAAGTTAAGAAATATGTTCTACTGTATTTTTTTGTTGTGAGGGGGTTCTTGTATTATTTTAATTCTAATGACGTTTGAACTGCAGAAAAATACCTACAGAGAAATTGCGTCATGTTGATTAACAGGTACTGATTGAGTTTAGCTCTTTTATAACGTATCATTCAATACATCTCCGTTAGGCACCCGCATTTCTCAGATGCATAATAAAAATAGTTTCGATCCTGCGTCCTCATGGTGGTTCGGAACACTCCCTCCTTCTTCTATCTGCCTTTCGTCACTCGTTTAAGAATTCAGTGTCAAAGACTAGGGTTATTTCTTCATATTTCGATCGGCTAATGCCATTGAATTGTTTAGATGCAGCGCGCCCAGCAACATCAGTTTTAATGACTTTGTACTATTCCGTTAATTTATTTTTTTGTTCTTTTAAAATAGTGTATTTTCATTTTTACACGAAAATGCGAAGACGGTGTGAGTGTAACATTCATATGGCCCGTTCATTTTGACCCATGATTGAAGAAGTATTTTGAAGTACAAGGCCTTATTCAGGACGAAAAACTAAGAGAAAACTCAGCAGTTATACGAAAAATCCCTGCCATTTTTACGTTTTAAGGTGATTTGTGAAGACTGCAGCATGTAATGTAAACATTGGTGACACGGTGATAAAAAACCATTAACGCGTTTTAATGTTTCTTTTCATATAACTGTCTCAATTTAATGTCAAATATCACCAATAAACGGATTAAATCATCTTCAAATGTAAGTATGAGGTGACGCATCTGAGAGATGCTGCGCGCCTGTGGATGGGACTTTTTTGAAACGTGCCAAACGGTTGGTTTAATGTTTAAGACGGTAATTCTGGGAAGTTTTTGTAATGGATTATCAGTAAACAAAATCTGATAGATTCGAAACTTATCAAAAAGAGTGTGTGTGCTTACGATCATATAACAGAAGTGATAACTACAAATATTGTAATGTTATTTCAGGTATTAGGTGAATAAGAAACAAGAGGATATTAGTATATTGTCATATAAAACTATTTATTCACATATCTCTGTACTCATAAAGTAATACTTTTTGCGGAATATATAATCATATTTGCGAATTAATTGTATTCTCAGAAGGAAACAATAGGTTTATGGTAGCTGAATAGGATATAAATACGTTAGATTCAAAATTATTTAAATATTTAAAAACATCTCCGTCACGCGTTGTTCCGTACTTTACCGTGCTTTCATTTGGATCATTTTATATAGTTAAAATGAATTTTGATTTTAAAAAATCGACTAAAATGCTTTGACTTGTCTTTTGTAATATATACATTAAAATCTCTACTTAAAATAATAGGCAATATGTCCAGAAGAGTTGGTCCGACTTCACTGCGGGCAACTAAATTTTTGTGAATGAATTCGATAATTTTTTCAACACTTTGATTTGGTGACGCATCATTGAAGTTCACTCTCCAGTTAGGGATGGGGATTCTTTCCGAAAAAGATTGATTTTTAAATTGATTCGAATCGTAACCTGATGAATCGATTAACAAAAAAATCGAGTTCTAAAAGATGGATTTCTAAAAAATCGATTTTTTTTCAAGTCTGCATTTACAATGTAAATATCAATCCATTTTATGAAAAACAAGAAATATACCATAATATAAGTGATCTCTTATCAGTAAAATCAGCGAATTTTTTAGTTCAGGGAATTCGACAATTGCATTATTTATATTACCCTATCAAAGTATCAAGTATAAAAGAAGTCATTTATTTTCTAAATGTATTTGTCACATTAAACAGATTAGAAAATAGATAATATAGCTTATAGTTCCCAATGCTTAACATCTAAGTCTACTGGGATCCAAGCGGTTCCGCTCATCATTTAAGATGTTGCCGGCAATCGAAAAAAGGCGCTCACAAGGAACAGATGATCGCACAATACTCATATGCATCATGGCTATTGAATAATCGTGATAATAAATAGAGTGTTTTTGTTATTGACATTAAAGTACAGGATCATACTTCAGGTGCAAAACTGCTTGCGATAAATAGTGCTTAAATTCTTTTACCAAATATGCCTGGTTTTTACCAAAACAGGAAAAATCGAATGTCGATTTTCTAGGATGAAATATTGATTCACTGAATCGACTCAGGGCTACATATCAGTTTAAAAAAATCGGTTTTTTAGCTCGAGAAATCGATTTTTTGATTAATTGATTTTTTATTGGCATCCCTATAAAGCGCCTAAAAAAGTTATCTCTTCAAAATATTTTTAATAAACAGAACCATCTTACCATATAGTATGAAACATAGAATTTTATTTGATAGAAGTTAACATAATGTTACGTAGACCCGGGTTCTACGATTTTATACAACAACAAACACAAAGAAAATAATTAGTTCTTTAAGAACGATGCGAAGTTATTATCAAATCTCCAATCCTTTAAATACAGGATTCAGCAGTAATATTCACAGGGTAAATATCCGAAGGTCTTCACATCTTCAACAACAATCAAATACAATCACCAGTGTTTAATAATATACGTAAGTAAAGATTATTCACAAGCACAGCCGAGCTAGTCGCTAGTCAAAACATTCCTCACTACTCTCTGGTTTAATCAAGTGTCCTCGCCGTACCGGTGAGCATCTTTTTTATAGGTGCGATAGAAAATCCCAGAAATATAACTTCTCGTCTCATTGAACATGACACTAGTGGAGAGATCTACTACTTTCTAGAAGATTCCAGAGGGTTCCGAACTCGCCAACATGGTCACCAAAGTCGCCATCTTTGCTCTGCCGCCAAGATTTCACCAAGTTCTCATTGAATCGCCCTTATAACGTAAAGGGCGGCATTGCTTGTGAATAGTACAATTTTAGCATGAAATAAATATAACATAGAGTAATATAAATGCATTAAACACTCAAATACAAATAATTTACACTATTTACACAAAATTCGTAACAATATAGACAGGAATAGGATTTACATTTTCTTATTAATTTTTGTTTTCCGCAATTAGATTCCGATAATCATGTTGATCTCTTAAGCAAAGAAGCAAAAAATGAAGAAATGATATTTTACGGACCTTACACGAATACTTACAAAACCATTCAAAAAACATTCCTCCGTAGCTAATAAAAAAACAAAAATGTAATTAAATTAGTGCTGAAGAACAAACATTTCCTTTTTCAACTGTTTTTCAATTCAAGACTTCCGAGCCCGTGTTCCTTATTTCATTTCTCAAAATGAATGATACGTATAATTTAAAGTGTCGAGAATTGGAAGAGGAATAACGAAGTAGATTAAATTATAAATAAGCTTAACGTCATCTGGGAAGGAATGAAAAATTAATTTTCCCGGATAACTCAGCAAATATTAGGTAAACGTATGAATGTCAAAGATAGAGCGTGTGTACTTATGTCAAATACGGAATACATAAATCTAGAGATAATTTTATTTATTCTGTTTACGCCCTCACTTCCAGACATTAATTAGGTTTTGAAAGAGAATGGGATGTTGTGATCTCTAAGATTTTAGCAGTATAAATTTCCTTTATAGAATTATTAATGATGCATTATTTCTTACGTAAGGAAGTTTTGAATTTTCCTTAAAACTGAAACTGAGGTTTTGTTAAAATATTTAAAGTAAACCAAGTATCATTAATAACAATTCGTTAATTTTATAAATAAGGTAAACCATTTGAAATAGTTATAAACATGCTGAATTGATGTGAATACAGCATTGAGTAAAAAGAGAATAAATTTTAAAAATAAATATCTGCTCAAAAATAATCTTGGGTAGTTTAACATATGAAATTTGTATACAATGATATGCAATGTAAAAACCTTGTTATATAAAATGTATATAATAAAGAAGACATATATAGTACTTGTATACAAATATAAATTTCTTTTGTATCAAATAACTTGATAACTATGAATTAAAGGTTTATTGTAGACGTGTTGTTTATAATCTCCAATAATGTTATAGCTAGCAATACCATCTCCTTGAAACCAATTCATGGCAACGGAAAAGAAACAGCTAAAAATGACCGGAAGTTTTGAGGAACCAAAGAGAGACCACATCACCGAGTGCATTGGAGGTTCAGCTGGGCATAATAAAATAGCCTTCAAGTTTTGATTGATCCCAACAGGAGTAGTTACTCGTAACGTAATCCCCTCATTTTATCCAGGTGCACCTCCCCGTTAATTTAAAGAAACTCATAACTTAATCAGAGTTTCTCAGAACTTAGGTGATATTGAATAAGTTTTACTTAAAATTGAATTTAATTGTATTTTCAATTGAAATGTCTACATTGAATATGATACATGTTTAAATCATATTAATGTGACTATCGGCTAATATCCGAAATAATCACCTTTTGTTGCCGATGCAAAGATTTGGTGTCATAGAAGTACGCTAGTAATACTACGGAAGGTAGAAACATGTATCTGGAAGCACATGATGACTGTAGAGTATATAGCAACTCGTAAAGATGCATAAGATAGTGCTCATACTGGAAATATTACGATTAAGATTATCCAATAATTATTTTAGTGCTCATACTGGAATTATTACGATTAAAAAAGATTATCCAATAATTATTTCCATCATATTAAAATCTGGTGAAACCATAATTATTGTCGAACTAGGAAATATTTGACGTGCCCTTCAAATTTTGGCTCTGAATAATTCTAGCCAAATGGCTCGTGATATTCTCTTACTGAAAGATCGCATATTTTCAAGGAGAAAAAAGTCAACTTCTATGAACATGATCGACCATAATTAATCTATAAACCCTTCCGTAAAGTATATCTTCCGTAGAAGAGGAAACTCATGTAATGTCATGAAAGCATTCCTCTTACCATATACTTGCCACTAGCATATTACAACTTTGGGCGGGTGTGAAATACAATCAATGGCTCAAAATAATTGAATAACCAACCTATTAATGGACAAGGGTGAATACGTGATTGTACGAAGACAAATTGGCGTACATTCATAAAAAACTATTAAAACAGATGATGTACAGGAATGGAATGCTGGGTACTCCTTATAAAGAATCTTTAGAGTGGCTCTCAAAAATGTCTTACTAGAATATTTCCACTATTAGAGGGACTAAGGCAGATAAAGTCTCTGTCTTATTGAAGGCAACGCGTGTCTTATAAGCTCCACAGAACGACTTCTGAACTCCACCGACCTTTATATAACCTCATTAAAGTTTATAGGTGGCATGATTCCTGTGATTTTTGGATGGTTCCTTGGAACTATACATTTTTGGATAAACTTGTTGTCAAATTTGTTACCAACGGTGATCGTTTCACCAGTCGTCACCCTGCGCAAATCTGCTGGGGTTGCTATAGGCCAAGGATGGTGAACCAGTGGAACGCGTGCAATCAATCGCACGTGACACAATATTTTGGACACGCCACCGATCAAAATGGCTTGCATTTTATTTCTCAAAATAACATAATTTACTATTAAATATTACGAACCAACGCGAGGTGGCATAGAGCACACTCGTTTGTTATTGTCTCTTAGTTATTGCCTTAGTTACGTCATGGACTACATTTGCTTATTATGCAAAATTTGTCTACTCATAGCATAGTCAATTTCGTCGACATAACTGTATTTTAAAGTTTATCTGTGTTATATTTTTATCTGTTATTCAACATAGCTAGTTCTGCAAAAGAACAACTAGTGCAAGATAGTAAGTGTAACAGAAAATTTCAAACTTTGTGATTCTAGAAAAACGCGACAAAGTGATGCGTGTTTTAATCTCTGGAACAGTGGTATGCAGAGCATGGTCAGCAAAGTATTTTGAAACAAATCACAAGCCATATTCTCAAAAAAAGTGAACTACAGCAAAAATAATTAATTGCTTAGAATCCGTTCGGCAGATGACTTAAATTTAGCATATATTCTACGTAAAGTAACATTCTGCAATCCTAATATAAGTTATTTTGCATCCAATCTGCAACAACAGAAGTCACACTAATGTTACTTTAATTTCAATTACCTGTATAACTAAAGCAATTGCCACTATAACAGTACATACGGTATTTTTTCGTTGCAAATCAAGAGTTTTGAGTTGTTAGTATTAACTTGTATTACTTTCCCAATAATCATAAATCAAAATCCTTTGAAAATTCGTTTATACCTCAATAAAAACTTTTTTAGAAAAATGGCACGCCCAAGCATAAAGGTTCGCCATCCCTGCTATAGCCCATAGGTTCTCAACGTTGTTGATAACGCCCCCTTGTACGTGTTTGAGGATTTCAGGGGGTCAGTAAAAGACCCAAAGAAAATTACAGTGGGTTAAGGTGGTGTGGAGAGGCTTCGGGAGATTAACTAAATATAGTTTTAAAAGACTCAAAAAAACATACTAACTATATATATAACTATACTAACAAAAGTAAACTTTTAGACTGGTTACTTTATGTTGATTGTATGCACACATTTAAATCATTTATATCACGTGTACGAAAATTCACATATTTCCGTAGTTCGGGAAGTGGATGAAAAATTTAAAGATTGCATTACATTTAGACCTACATTTTTTTAAAAAAAAATGAATGATATAGTAAATTTTAATTTCTGTAGTGTACGTGTTGTCTTTGTACGTGAGCAGTAAGAATAATGTTTCGTTCTCTGCAATTCATGATGTATATTATCCAAGAAATATAATTAAATATGTTAACCAGGAAATAACGCATGATTCCTTAAAGGCTGAAACTGTCATTTTTTTTAATTTTGAAATCAATATAGTTTATTGTGAATTACTTCATATCATCAAAACTTTCTTTCAAAAGCATCTTTATAACAGGTAAGCTAATACTTGTGTTTCACTCTTTTAAATAAAGAAATCCAATAGAGTTTCAATTACAACAATATCATATCTAAAACTAAAATACATAATATTACACATTTAAATATATCTGTGGCAAAAACTTTCAGATTCACAAATAAAAAAATTGGGGTTTTAGAAACAAATTAAATTAAAAAAATATTTTCTACTAGCAAAATAGATTATTTTAAAAGTAATTCCTGTTTTCTCTGCATGTATTATGTACCATCGTATATCTCTTAACTGGGAGGAGAGGTATAGAAATATTCACTGGAAAAGGGGGCATCAATTCAAAAAAGGTTGTGAACCTATGCTACAGGCTTATGCAAGGTCATGTTGGGAAGCTAACTTTCCCAATGAAACTCAATTTTCGCCAATGAGATAGTTACTGAGGGGAATACATCATAAGTGTGTGATACATCTATTGTATTACATCAATTATTGCTTTTTGTTTGCTCTTGAACGCGTTTCTTATCTGACAAGTGAATGTCCATCTGTTGGATACAAGAGCAAACATGACGCGTTAGAGAAGGCAATCCTTGGCCAATCAGTATCACTCGAATTCTGGTATTCCCGCACAAATTAAAACCATTTTTGATGGTATAACTTCATTATGATAGATGCAATGATCATCCATTGGTTTTCAAAGCCTCAAATATGCAGCAGAATTCGTTGTAGAGCAGTCTCAACTCTATATTTGAAAGTCCCCTGGTTCATTTGGTAAATTAATTGCTCAGATTAAGAGTGTGTATAGCAGTCCTAATGAAGTCGCAACCAATTTTCGCCTTTCACATCTATGGTACGAGTCCACGAGGTACGAGTATGATATGGTCCACGTCATTTATTTACAACGGTGCCGTTACTTCCCCGTCACAGTGCAGTTTCATCAAAACAATGCGTCAATAGTTCACAAAATGGAGAATTTTTGAAATACTGATACCAAAATCACGATGACCAATGATCAATCTATTTTAAAAGTCAGATAAATATTTTAAACTTCACATCATCAAATTAAATGTTCCAAAAAATACTATATATCCAAGTTTTTAAGTATGACTACTTTCGGAGCACTTTTTTTAGAACAATTTCCTTATATGAAGTACAAAAATAATATTTTCCAGTTATTCTATGAGAACTTCGTATCGAAGATCTCAAAGATTAACGTGGGTATAGAAATTATTTCACAGGATCCTGGATATCCAAGGAGAGACAATTAAGTACCCGGAATGCGCATGCCTTAACCGTTAGGCTTGGTGTGAAGGAGTGGGACCGGAATATAGTTGACTTTGATACTTCTGTGGCTGGTGGTACGTTATTCCATTCCTCTATCTAACTCATTTGGTAAAATCCTAGGACAACATGTGAAGGTCTCCTAGAACCTCACTTTGAAAACGAGAATAAATAGGAGTCATGTAAGAACCAGTAGCCATTTTTATAAACAACTTTTTTATTTGGTTATCTTATCCAAATAGAATCAAAGACTTATTAACAAATGCGTCTACTAGTATTATGAGGTTTTAAAGGTAATATCCTTTAAATTAACTTAATTAATTAATGATCCAATTAATTAATTTATTAAATAACGATAACGCAGAAATTACCACCATAAGAGATCCCAGAATTATATTTAATAATGTTCTTATTGAACATTTAACTTTAATCTCACTCCTAAAACTTTAATGAGACTTTAAACACAAAATAATATTTACCACTCAGAATCTCAATTCTTGAGATTAAATATCTCTAACAAGAAATCTTCAATTTACATCCACGATAACTTTCTGCTTCAATCTCTATCTCCTACTGCTCTAACTTTACTATTTCGTTTGACTTAAATACTTAATCTAATCTGCATAACAAGGAATCCTGTCCGCTTTTTGGAGTTGATTGGAAATAGGTAAGGAATTAAATTTCCCTAAAAAGGTCGACTCAGAAGGTTTGTGATAAAGTTCCGTATAGATTCGTCACAAACACACTGCTGTATTTGGCAACAAAAGTTTTTCGCCAAGTGGTGCCAAGGATAAACCCGCGTTTTTCAAAATGGCGTCAAAGACGAAAACAAGAGGGAAAAATGTGGTTTTAAAAGTGGCGTCAAGAGACGACAAAACGTGGTTTCTAAAATGGACTACATGGATACACCAAATAAAAAATAAGAAATTAAATACAAATTTTTTCGGACATCTATACCTAGAATTTATCAATTCTTCTTTCAAACAAAAAACAATCATTTCTTTCTTACCTTTTTTTCAGAAAATTCATTTGTCGTGTTTTTACTAAGAAAACGGTCTCGAAAACGGATTCTACAAGAAAAACTGAAACATTTTAACCGCTTCTAAAATGCAGCTGAAGAGCGTATCTAATGAATGTTTTAGGCTGATGAACTAACAATCTAAAATTTGTCTGAAACACAAATTATTTTCATATTTCGGACATCCATACCGAAATATTTTCATTCTCATTCACTAAGCAATAATTTCTTTCTTACCTCTTCCATTGAAAAGAAAAAGAAACAATTGGTCGGGATGCGAAGAAGAAAAACGTGGCTTTCAGAAAATGGCTTAAACCTTTCAACATGACCTTCGCTAAAAAAAGGATCGCTGTTCAAATCATGAAAACTATAAAAAAAAATCCCTTTCGAATATGGTTTCTACTTTCATAAATTTTGAAGGTTTGCCATATTGTAAACTTTTGACCAAAATTTTGTTGGCGCCAAAATTTTTGTTGCCAAGAAGTGTGCCCTCCTAGGATCCAACACTTTGTATCTTTGTTTGAGTAAGATATAGTCCTCTCAAAGTGCCGTGATCATAATAAACATAAAAATCGAAATTCCTTGTGAAATTAAAAAAATATCCACCAACTGTGAATGTTTAAATTGTTAAAAAATAAGTGTTTTTGGAGATAAATGCATTTTTCGTGGTCAAATTTTTTATTGACACAAATGATTTTCTGAAGGTCGTAAGGTTTTAAAGATGATAAACGTTCTGGTCAAACACTGTCATCAAGAACTTTTGAAAACATTTAAATAGATTAATGAAATCGCGCGAAAAGATCAATGTTTGAGTGTTCGGAGAATGTCAGATATTACGAATCTTGACAAAGAGACAATCAGAAAAATTTTGGCCGAGAATTTGCATCTGGAGAAAGTTTGCGCAAAACTGCTACCGACAAACTTGATCACGACAACGCTCCGGTGCACATTGCGCTCTCTGTAAAACAGTTCTTGGTGGATAAACACATTATTAGCATTCACCGTACTCACAAGATCTCACCCCATGCAATTTCTACTTGTTTCTTAAAGTGAAAAATGAATAAAAGGGAACGTGATTTCAATATGTTGATGAGGTGAAAGCAAAAATGGCAGACTTACACTGAAGATGGTAACACCTAATGAGATACAGCACTACTTTGAACGATGAAAAACCTGTATGTAGCTATTTATTGATATTGAAAGGGAGTTAGTTGAAGGGGATTAAAAGGTATTTATGCATTATTTGCAATAAAGGTAATTTTTAGACGAATATTCTTATTTAATTATCGCCGTGGTACGGAAACGATGGTACAAGTCGATAGCATGGTAAAGGTATGGCACGAACCTCATGCACCGGTTATTTCTGCTTTTTCCCATTAGACACCTCGTTTTTCAACGAAATAATTCATCATTCTTCTGCGGCAAAATAATACTCGAATGGTTCGATATACAGATCGTGTTCCGATACCTACAAATCTTATCTTCCCTCTCCCTTTCGATGTAGGCGAGCTTATCTTTCCAAACAAAAACATCTGGGATACCATCGAAATTGATCTACAACCCCTTGCCAATGTTCTATCAAATGCTTGTGATTGTTTATATATTTTGTAGAAGTTTTGGATCCTAATGGCTTCTCTCAGATGCAGGTTTTCCCTATGATCCAGGTGTTCAGCTCAATGTATCAGAGAATCAATCTATCAGACAATCTTTTACTAGGTTGGCATATTGTTTTACCCGATTATATTCACAGTTCAATTATTCCTCCGAGTATATTTATGCGTTATTGTGCATGTGTTTTTATCTTTGTGATCTCATAAGATACTTTTATAAGCACAAAATATTAAAAGAATGTGAAAAAAATTTAAATGAACAAAAATACACGAAAAAATTAGAATTCTTTGTGTGTGTGTATTTGAAATTAAAAAGTATTTTCCTCTAATTTTTTAAAAAATATAGGATTTTTTTTCAAATGCATGCTGTGATTTAGTATATATATATATATATAGAGAGAGAGAGAGAGAGAGTTGATTTAAATTTACTTTTATATTACTAAACATTTAAAGTGGTTCGGTTTCTGAAACATATTTTCAAATATATTTAATTGGAAATTCTTCATCAGATTCTAAAATGACACTCATATTTTACTGTCTGCTAAAAACCACAAAAATATAGTATTTCCAAGCCCATCCTAATTGGTGTAAAAGCTATATTTTGTTAACGTTTCCTTAACACTAGATTCGATGTACGAATCGAATTTGTGAATAACATTTAGGACTCTGTCCAAAATAAAACTATTTCTGTTAGAAAAATAATTTTGTTTAATACTGCATAACTCAGCTGGTTACTGGAAATATCAATTAAAATTAAGAAAAATATAATGTGCATGAAAAAGCAATCAATGTTTAAAAAGTAATCAATGTATTATTTTTGCTAAAAATATCCTTTTATTATATTACGCTATTTAGTAGTGCATAGATAACAGAATCACAGAAGAAAAATTTTCTTTTAGTCTTATTTTTTAAAGTGAAATTTGTTTGTAAAGTAGATAAATCATGATTTATGAAATATATTTTTATGCTAGTACATATTTTTTTAAAATGTCGTTTCTTTAAGAAATATGTATTTAAATATATTTTATTTTAAATGTCTCATACATTAATACACACGTTTTTCAATATAATGGAAATATTTATGACGGTTTATTGTCAGTGTGGTTTCAATGCATTTGTAAGCCATAAAAATAGTATTAAAGGAGAGATGGCATGAGAATGAAATTTAATATGATAGGTTGATGTTCCCTTGCAAAAATTTATTTAAGTTTATATTTAAATAAATTTTTTCCCCGAAATGTTCCAAAAAAAAGGGCACATTTTTATTGCATATAACAAAGCATGATACTTAACAGAAGAAAAAAATTTAATAATTTTATTTTAATTTTTTCAATTTTAAAGTTTTTCATGTTTTTTTTTTTATTTTAAAATTAAATGGAACACAAAAGTGTTTCCTTTTATAAGTACATTAGTTTTTGCTATGCAGCATGTTTCATATAACTGAAAAGAATTTCTCACATACTTACAAAATAATTTAATGTTTGTACCTATTTTTTTAAGCAGTTAAGGATTTTGTTTGAATGTACATACATATGAGCATGCGCAGTTTGAAGCATGGTGCAATATCAAGTCTTAAAATGATACGTGTACAGAAATAAATTTGGGGGAATTATCTTTTCATTTTCACTTCTTTTCAAGTAACAAATTGCACATATATTTGCCCTGTTTTTTTTATCAAATATTTTCAAGAATATAAATCCCTGCCTTCAAAAGTAAAGTTCGTGCGTTCACCACAAAGAAAAATCCTGGATTAGAAGTATTTTAGTACATTGGACAAACTGCATCTGTTAAATTCACTGGCACTAGTAATGTCACGATAAGAATTAAAATTATGTGCAAGTCAAACATAAAAGAAGAAATTATGGGGCCCATTCAGCGTGCAGGTTGTGGCCAGCGTTTTCGGTAGCCCGTACTTTGTACGGGCAAATTAGTTAAGGGGTTAGTTTGAAATTTACATTAATTTCAAATTCAGGTAATTTTAAAACCAAATACTTTATTATTGCATTAAATTATTAAATTTGAACGTTTACCTAGCAGTTTCATTCATATTTGGTTTTTCGGGCGTACATGATTTTATATTTTGAGCATTCATATATTTTCCAAGGCATTTGAATATTTGAATATTGAATATTTTCTATCTCGCTATTTTTCAAAATTGTTCTGTTTTCTATTTGCTGAATATGTAATAATGAATAATTTACAAATCAGGGCTTTAAAAAATTAAATATTTTAGTATAAATAACTATATATTTTTAAATGGAAGTAATTGAATCGTAATATTAATTATTTCTTAGCAAGAGAAATTGAACAGTAATTTGAATTTAAGATTAAAAGTATATCTTTTAATGGGAATATTTTCAAAAAAATACAAAGATATAAATACATTTAATCTATAGATTTTTAAGCAGACAAATAAAATTTTCATTTAAATACGTTTGATGAGAAAATAATCTGTAAATTGAAAAAAATATTTGAAACTAAAATTTGTTTTTCATTAAATTAATGTTAATGAAATGATTATTTGTCTGCTTAAAAATATGTAGTTTAAAAGTACTTATATCTTTGTATTTTATTTGAAAAAATCCCATTATAAAAGATAGATTTTTAATCATAAATTCAAATTAATTTTCAATTTATCTTAGTAAGAAATAATTAATATTAGATTCACGTTTCTGCGTTTTAAAATAAATTTGTTTATATAAAAATTATTACTTAAAACTTATTTGTAAATTATTAAACACTACCTTTAGTATGCTGTTCATAGCAATTTTTTGTTCAATTTTATACATATTTTTGTAAATGAATCTGAGAACAAATTCATCAATTAGTCATGCAAAATTTTAATTTCACTTGAAGTAAATAACGTTAATCCATTTTTTGTGTAGTGTCCAGCTGCTTTTGAAAAAAAATTAGTTTTTATTTTCAGGAAAACACCAACCAATTATTTAAATAGATCATTAAAAATGCAGTAATATAACGGGAAGAAATTTTTAAATGATTTAATATACCCAAACATACAAAATTCATTTAAAATAAATGTATAATTATGTCTAAATCATGCTAAGAAATTTAAATATTGAAAATGTTCTTCCCTTAAAAGTGGATGAAATTAATAATTGATAACATAACTCTAAAATATTCTCATTTCTGGGAGAATATTGTAGAGTTCAGGGATTCTAATTCATTGATAATGAACTATTTACTATTGGAATTAAGCGGTAAACATTGGGAATAATAGCACTTTTCCGTTTAACCTTCACAAATCTCGCCAAATTGGCTTCAACGCACAATATACACATAGAAAAATGGCTAATAAATATTAGTGTCCATAGGGTTTTCATCCATTTTTGATGCATTATGAAAAAAACGTTAATCATAATAAAATACCGCGCCTTGTTTTGAAAATAAAATGTTAAAGGTTTATTTGCTGGGATATTACGTTTGGTGTTGGTTGAAACATTCTTTGTGACCTTTTCACCTGCACCGGTGAAACGTAAAAATACCGAAATAAATTACGTGTAACAATTGTTGATTTTCGTAATCCTTTATTTGGCAATTTGAATCCCCCGTGGATTCACTCATCTTTAAGCAGATTATTAGCTTAATTTTACTTTAAAAATTCCCTTATTTTTTATAAAGAACGGGGTTAGAGAGTTTTGCGTTATCAAAAGTCTTAAATATATTTTATTTTGTTTTTATTTAAGACATCATATATGAATTATACTTAGATCTATAACTGTGCGTAGACTACTAAATTATCTTAAAACTGTACTATTTTATGACCAGTAAGACAGGATTTAATTTATGTTTTTATTTCAGATAAATGATTGAAAAAATATATCAATTACTTATAATATAATTTTTTATCTTTCTTATATGTGTGATGAAACTGAACTATTAACTTAATTAACATAATTAATTTGTAAAATGCATATCAAGTTTAACTCAGAATGAGATAAACTATTTTCCATTAAAGCATCAGCTTTGAAATAAGGCTTCATTTTCTGAAGAATTTGTCAACCAGATATATATATATATCTTAATGTATCTTTCAGTCCCTTTTATGGCTGAAAATTTTATGGATTAAATCATCTCTGAATTAATAATGAGGTTTTGCATCTGTTTTACACATAAGTTGGTTTTAAATAGCATGCTTTGAATCATATGCATAGTAAGACAGGCGAGAAGTAACTACATTAGAGACTGATTTTCCAATACTTCATCAGGAGGACTTGACCTACTGGATGATAAAAGAAAATTTCAAAGTAAACTGTTTTCTTTCTCCAAAGAAACTTATAGCACTGGTCGCAAATAGTGAGTATTTGTGACCCAATATTCAATCCTACTTTTCATCGTGCCTCCCTTCATACAAATAACAATGCATTGAATTCAATTATAACATACTTTGGCGTCAAAGCAACAATGCGACTTTAACTTCGTAAGTGCCACAGGAGTATTCATGTGTCTCGCTCAATCGGTGCATTAAATACCCCGAACGTATATATACGTCATTCAAAGTGCGATATCTTATGTGCACTGCTATCCATTAAATTATTCCGAAGGCTTTGAATGCAATAAAGGACCTTGACTGTGTTTGCAAAGGATTTCATATATCAGAAGATGTCCTTATTTATTCATTCCCCCATTCAAAATTCACATACATGCAACTACGAAAAAAAAACATAGGAATTGGGGAGCAAATAACGTAACTTTTAGTCGTTAGTTAAGGAATTATTTAAAAACCATACAAATTAGCAATTAATTGTTAATTTTTGTTATAATTTTTATATGACAAGTCCATGGGGACTTTGACAATTATTAAACTTGTCCTTAATTTAGTATTGTTAAAAATAATTATAAAAAATACATTTTGCAGTACTGATAAAATACTGGGCGGGCAGTGTCAGAATGTATTTCTTTATTTTTTTTTTTGCTTTCAGTAAATTAATAATTTTATATATATATAAATAATCTTATGTTTTCGAATCTTCAATATGCTCACGCCCCCTTGTAGAGTTATCATGCCCACTAGGATGCGCCCCAGTTTGAATAACTCTGACTTATAGATTCAAAAACCACGTGACCTTTTTCAGGGACTGAGTAAAAATTAAAGCTTCTTCGGAAATTAAATCAATATCTTCAATATCACGTGTTCTATAAGAAGTTTTTCTAACTCAACAAGTGCTTCTTCATCAGTAAAGCTTTTGGGTTGGATTTTTAACTATTACTACTTTTTAAAAAAATATAGATATTTAGAAAAAAATAATGCTAACTCTGCTTAACTGCTAAACGGGAATTAAATTAAAGGTAATCCCTGAAATACGGTTAATAACTTCTACAAACCTGAAAAACTCACGAAGGCAAAGGTAACAGGAATGCAACAAATCTAGTAATATAAAAATAATTGAGTCAATTCCTACTTCGACCAACAAAGAAATTTTCTATTTTAGCTACTTTTTATCAAATAATAAAGCAATATAAAACATACATAGGACATAACGCAGCATTAAGTGGTAATTAAGTTTTATTAATTATCATTAAAGTATCGTATTGTCATCCAAAACAATCGTGCATATAAATTTCACTTCAACTGAATACTTTAACACGTGAGAAAATCTTTTTCAAGTTTTGACGCAAGTCATCAAAGGGTCACTAAGTCGCCAAAATGATGCCAACGTGGTTGTATTTGTAATTCTGTAAATAATTAGTTTTAATCAATTAATTTTTTGTTAATTATTCTACTGTCATCCAAAATAATACTGTTTATAAAATTTCAGCTCAGTTGATCGCTTTAAAATGTATTTTCTTAACGATCGAAAATTCAGCAGATAAATAAATGAATACATATTTAGTGATTGTGAGCCAATAGTGTATGAATTAAAAAAATAATAAAAATAATTGACGTAAATGTACGCTCTCCATAAGAGGTCAGAAACATTTCCTCTCAATAAATTGGCATACTTTAGTCCAAATTGGATCTTGTGCAATAAAAACTAATAGTAACTCATTTCCCAATAAAGTGGGCTTATCTTATACCAAATATACTTTCCTACAACTATAAGTACAAAAATATCACAGCTACAATTGCTAAAACAAATCATACAACATCAGGCTGAACAGTGTATTTCAGAGTGCTAAAAACTGTTGTGGGAAATCCACATTAAGGACAATAGTGTACAACTTTTGCTAATGAGTTTATTTGCTTATAATTTTGTATTATTACTACATTTGTTATAAGTTTTTACTTATAAGTTACTATTGTTGCAGCTTTCTTAAATAGAGCAATTGCTGTAAATCTTTCTTTTTACAGTTTTTCCCCTTAACTTATGTTTAAACATTTTTGAGGAATGAACGTTTTATTGTTAATACTAGTTACAATGCCCGCGTTGCCTGGGCTTCTTCAAGTGCATAGGCTTTCGCCTTGAAATTTTTCATTTTCAGTGTCAATGTGAAACCTATATTAATGTCTTTTTTAAAATTCTCTTTTCAGTTTCTTCCACATGTTTACCCCGTCGTACGGTTCTGTTTACATTCCATTTAGCCCAGTGTTGCAAGGGCTCTTTTTGTGAATATAAATTTATTCCTGGAAAATTTTCCTTTTTCTCTAGACGCCGACAGTTCTAGGTGTGTCACATGCGTGATGTGAGTGATATCTATATTTTTTGTCATTTAAATTCTCTCTTTTCTGAAATTTCTTCCACTTCTTTTTTTTTTTTTTGTCAGACAGGCTTTTCCTTGAAGGAATTTGCTTTTCCATTTTCTTCTCCCTTTGTTCAGCCCGGCATTTATGCATGGCCTTTTTTCAAGTATAAAACCCTTTTTCCCCGAGATATGATCTTTTTTTTTCAAACTTTATTTTCGATTAAAAATTTACAAAGCTAATCCAGTTTATTGACAAGAAAACAATCCCCGAATTTATTAATAAATAATTATTTTTGTAATGAATAAAAAAAAAAAAAAAACAATACAACTTTATTTTTTTTAAAAAGAAAATAATTTATAGCAAAATTTTTGTTAAGTAATGAATAAAAAAAATCTTACAGTTAGATATTAAAACGACTGCTTATTTTTGAATGCGTGTTCTTAAATTCATGCGTAAACAAATGTATCTATTTATGTAAGGCTATCTTCGCAAGAAATGGTAAACGCAAGATCGCGCAAAGATGCCCAAAAGATGGGTAACGATCCAAGGAATTCCTTTCGACCATTTAATTTCTTAAATTAAAATTATTTGAAAATATATTAATTAAAAACTATAAATAAAGCACAATTCGTCTGCATTGTTGTAACCAATGAAGACCCAGTACGGCACCAGTATGGCTGAAAATCGATTTTCGACGCCATGTCATTTTCACAACAATAACGTTGTTAGAACAATGCACGTGAATATTGAGTTGAATGTTTTTCATATTTTTAATTAATATATTTTTAACTAATTTTTTTAATATCAAAATATAAATGGTTAAAACGGCTTTCTCGGATCATTCCCAATCTTTTTGGTACTTTTGAGATTTTCTGCGTTGTGCGGTCCGTGAGAGAAGAGAGACGCATATAGATAAATACACAGATACTTAGATATATACTTTTGTTTATGCTTTGACTATTCCGTCATTTCGATTGAATACGATATTGTTTGTATAGGTAGCAACTTTTTTGTTTCAGGATTTCATTTTATTTTTTCTTTTCATTTTTAATATGGCATTTCTTACTATCAATTTTTTGAGCTAAAAATGATTAATATTAGACAATGAATTATTGTTATGCACTTTTAAAAAGTACTCATTTTTCTGTACGAAATATCTGCATAACATCCGATCCGAGGGGAGAAAAATGATTAATGTTTATATCCCTCAACTAAACCGTGAAAAGGGAAATAATTGCAATTAGTTCAATTACAACATATTATTAAACAGCTTATTATGTCAGTGTTACTCAAACTGTGAGGCGCGCCCCTGGGGGGCGGTAACCCAGCGAGGGGGAGCGAGCATATTGAAAATAAAAAGTTTAAAAATAATTTTGGAATGAAGTAAAACAAGATGCCTTCTGACATAATAAAAAATACACATTTACACTGATATAATTTATTTTTATTATCTGGTGATCATCAAAAAAAAGATTCCACTTTAAACGCTCATTAGCCATCTTTGATCCTATAACCAAACTAATAAAATATTTTGTTTGCTTTTCGGTTAATATGAGAACGATGATAAATTTTTTTTTTTATATTACGTTTCTTTTAACCTAAAATATTACTTTAAGTGACTTTCGAACTTACTGGTATGATTATCTCCGTCCTTTTTTTAGGGGAAGTTGTAAATATATATAATATATTTCTGTTTCATTTTTCCATATGAAAAGAGTTTTATGATATATGGATAAGCATGAGTATTCTGAATCATGTAATGCATAATGAAAAACCTTTTACACAATTATTGTTTAGAACATGCTACATTTTCCCCATAAAGAATTTTGTAGTTTTGATTGCTGTGTTGTACGACTTATTATGGTTTATAAATGTAAATAAGCAGAATATTTTAAAAATGGTCATCTGTGATCCCTATTGAAGGAAAGTGAAACTGATCAAACAATTGAAGAACCTACTGAAATAATGCATATTAATCAAGATAGCGAAAGTAAATATCAGAAAGCGTTAGACATGAAACGTTTGAGTTGATTTGAAATTTTCAACTGCCTAAAGATCTTTATGAAGAAAACTATGAAGCCATAATGTAACACTTCACCTTGTCAAAAGACACAAGGAAGAAAAAGTTCAAAATTATATTTGTAGATCATCAAACAACAGCAAAACAACAAAAAGGTGAAAAAAATATGACTGTTTAACTGGGAAAATAACGTTCTTGTGTTGTTAGCGAAAAAGTGTCTCTGTGATTTATGTCTTTTATTAAGGACACGCACATTTGGAACATTTTCTTTATTTTTATTGGTTTATTCTCAAATTTTCTTAGAAAAATGGAAAAGTCCTTGAAAGTAGGTAAGTATATTTTCGCTTGGTTAAATTATTCACTGGAATTGTGATTTTTTTATCGTGTATAGTAAAAATAACTATAAAATAAATTACAGTTTTAAAACAAACTAAAAAACACGCTTTTTATAGTGAATCGAACTAAAAAGTTTTAAAAAATATATTACCTAAAAGTAACATATACAAAATTTAATACTTATCTTGTTAATTTGAACGGTTTATAATTATGATCACATTGTAGCTTTAGCGCAAAATGCATTATTATTGCTTTTTCAATACATTATAATTTTAGGGGCGCGATAAAAATTATGATTGAAAATTGGGCCGCCAGTAGTGAAAGTTTGAGAATCACTGTATTATGTATTAGCAATTCATTTTTATTTTGATAAACAAAAAATAGGGGGTATTAAAAGAATTATATATGATTCCTAAGAATATCGTATAATATATCACACTTAAATATACAGGGTGTGTATTTTAAGTAATGATAATAAGTCCACAAAAAATAATTTATTAGATATATCACTACAAAACTTTAGTAGTTTTCAAAATATGCTCCTTGAGCATGAACACACTTCTGCAGGCGACGTTTCCAAGCTTCATACGCTCCCTGGAAGTCACCAACCAAAATATCCTTCAGAGCATGCCTCAAGCCTTTTTGAGATTATCCAGGTTCCCGTGGTGGCGCCCTTTGAGAGCAGTTTTCACTTTGGGAAAAGAGTACAAAGTCTGCTGGGGCAAGGTCGGGCTGTAGAGAGGCTGCGGAATTGTTACGATGCCATTTTTTGTCAAGTGCTCGGTAACCACGAAGCAGGTGTGAAATGGCGCATTGTCGTGGTGTTGCTTCCAATTGGGGGGAATTTCCGCTCTCACTCGGTATTCCCGTCGCTTCAATCTTTTAACACATCCACGTAGAAGGCACCATTGATTGTCTGTCCTTCGGGCACAAGTTCCAGTAGACAACACCGTTCTTGTCAAAGAAGACAGTCAACATTGCTTTCATTTTCGACTTGGACATGCGAGCTTTTTCTGTCGAGGCGATTGCGAAGAGTGCCATTCGTTGCTCTGACGTTTTGTCTCGGGGTCGTACTGAAAGAACCAGCTTTCATATCCCCGGTAATGATGTCAAAAATGAGAGTCTTCTTCGATGCGTTTCAAAAGATCTTTTGAAATGGCCACACGGTTTTGCTTTGGACGTCCGTTAAAACTTTCGTTACAAGTTAACGCAGATCTTTCTCTTCCCAAGATCCTCACTGAAGACTTTGTTGCCAACCATTTTATCCTTTCCCAGCTGTTCTGCGATCATGAGAACCCTTAAAAAGCCGGCTCGTGTTCAGCAAATGTCGCACACGTTGTTCGTTTTCTGCAGTTCTTGATGTTGACGGGCGACCTGCTTTCCTAGCCTTTTGTAAACATTTTGTGCCATCTAAAAACTTGAGCTTGGGATAAGCTTTCCTGCCGTACGCTTGCTGAATCATTTCCAGCGTTGATGCACCCGATTTTCAAGGCGAACGCAAAATGTGATTGCGTAACGCTGGTCAATGCTTTGTTGCATTTTGAACTTCCACTACCGATTCCAACCGGTCGGAGTGCACTCTGGCGTACAGCCACGTCAGGACAAAAATATGTTCATTACTTAAAATTCAAACCCTGTTTTAGATAGCAACATCACTTAGTGGATGATGGTACTGCAATGGGCATGCATTCTTTTATTTTTAATTTTATTATTCAAGAAATTAAGGAATTTTGGTAAGTTCAGTTCTTATTGTTGGTTTATTGTTTGTTTTAATATGTAACATAGTTCACATTATTACAATATACATTCAACTCAGATTATTTGTTATAAATAGTCCTTTCGCTTATGTGTGCTATTATTAGGCTTGACTTATTTTTTTTTACTTCATCTCACTTTCTAAAGCACTAGTATGCCTATTATCTGTTGGATGGGGATGGTTTGAATCCCATAAAGCAGCCGTGACCGTATTTTACTGTCCTAATTAAGTATCAGCTCTAGAAAACATTGTATGCTTCCATTTTGGTCTAGTGACTTTTAAATGTCTGATTATATTTTTCGAATTTCTATAAGTTTTTAAAATCTATTTTCAATCATTATTAGCATTGTAGGAATTGCAATTTGTCTTTTATAATATATAACACTGTTCCTTGAAACAAGTAATACTTAAGAATAAATTAAAATTAAGCAAGACTAGTTAAAAGGAAAATTAAATGCTAATGGCACATTTATAATGTCTTACGATCAAGCACTTTCTGACAACAACCCATTTCAAAGTCACATACTTTACATGACTCATTATTTCTGATGCCTATCTTCGACGAGAGGGATTAAATACTCCTCTTGCCTTTGTATGGAAGAAGGGATTATGTTCCGTCTGAGGGAAATAATTTGGTTTATTCTCCCATAAGAAGCTAGATTTGCTTTAGAAAGAAGCTGAGATGAATAATAGAAATAAACTTATCCATAGAGGAAATGGATTGTATTCTCTGTTTAATAGAAATGAGGGTAAATTTAGCCGAGGGCTGTTTTATTCATTTTATATTTGGTGCTACGTCATCAGCGCACTGTAGCGCCATCTGTAAAAAATTTGTAAAGGTAGACATTGTTTAGCTGTACCCCAACAAAAGCGGGTGCACGAATAAAGTAGGCTTAGCGTTGCGAAAAAGACTGATTTTTATTCTTTAACCAGTTTTACAGTCCACACAAATATTGACGAAACATTGGTCCTACGAAGCCAAAAAATCGAAAAATAAAAATAACTCCAACGTAACTACTGAAAGAAATTGAATCGTTTAAAAGATTCAATCAAAGGAACTTTAACTAGGTTAGAGGCTTTTACCTCGGAGAAGACAGTGTCAAAGGATACTAGTGTCACTGAAATCGAAGTTAAACTCAAAAAAAAGTTGAGCAATTACAGATAAAATAGCTGAGGATTATAGTGAAATAGAAATTTTCGAAAGCTTGGAAATCATTCAGCTGGACATTGAAGATATAAATCAACGGATCGAGACAACAGAGGTAGGTCTCAAACTTTTAATGTATTTTTTGAAAAATTCTGAAAATGTAAACATTAATTTAAATGACAATGGTAAAAATAGTACCCGCGTACCTCAAATTCCATTGCCAGAATTTTCTGGTGTAATAGCAGAATTTTCTAATTTCAAAAATCAATTTATTAATTTAATAAGTAGTAATGAGCAATTGAATGATTCGCAAAAACTATATACTATCTTCGAGCATCTCTAAAAGGAGAAGCAAAGCTATTGGAGTCGCCTAGCGATAGTTTCGATTCTCTCTTTTCAGTATTAGAAGATCGTTACGAAAACAAACGGCAGTTGATAGATTCTCATGTCCTTGAGATAATTAATTATGAAAAATTTACAGCGAATCAGCCAAAGAACTGCGCGCTTTAATGGATTGTATCAATAGAAACATTAGAGCACTTAAAGTTTTGAAATATGAGCAGAATGATTTATCAGATATAATTTTGATAAATATAATTCTTCAAAAAATTGACAAAGAATCTAGAAAACAATTCGAACTTTCGTTGAAAACAGCAGAAGTTCCAACATTTGATTCTATTATGAAATTTTTAAAAAGAGAAGTGCCGTGTTATAAAACATTACTCGCATTACTAGTACTAAAATGATCCATAAAAATACTCCAATGTCAACTAAGGCCAAATCGCTGGTAGTTAATAATAAAAAAATAACTGTTAAACCATGTATTCTATGTCGAAATTCTCATCCTCTTTATAAATGTATTGCATTTCAAAATATGTCTGTAGAGTGCAGAAAGAAATTCGTTAGCAATAAAAACTTTGTATAAATTGCCTCAGACTTCATTATGGTGTCTGCATGTCTAAATATAAATGCACAGTTAGTGGTTGCAAAGGATTACATAATTCATTGCTTCATGATTCTGATGAACTTTGCTCTGCAGTTAAAAATCACACTGTAGGGGAAAGGGGGATAGAGACCATTTCGAATCCTACTCGGTTTGAAGGTCAGCCAGAAGTTGTGGTTTTGACTTATGGAAATAAATGTGTTTTATTGAATACATTCATGATTTTCGTTAAAAGTGCTGATGGATATAGAATTAAGTTAAGAGGATTATTAGATAATGCGTCTACGATATGCGTTATGAGAGAAGAAAAAGCAAGAAAGTTGAAATTTAGGTCTGCAAACAAATCTATATAACAGGCATTAACGGAATTACGCAAGCCTCGAAATATTCAGCTAATATTGAAATTTCAAATCGATTATACTTTTGCACGCAATCTACAATTTTCACTTTTACCTAAATTACCGATGCGATTCCTGTATCGAAATTAAATATATCAGATTTAAATATTCCAGCTTCAATTGAGCTCTGGCTGATTCTAATTTCCATATGCCAGGTCAAATAGATATATTGATAGGAAAAGTGAACTATTTTTGAAATTTAAATCCAGAACAACATTATTTGCAGGAGGGAAATGTAATTTTACAAAATACAAAATTTGGCTATTTAGTCACAGGTACCCTTCCTCAGTCACAACAAACCAATTGTTGTTTAATAAGTGAACCAAGCTTAGATATAACAGTAAAAGAAATTCTTTGAACTGGAATCACTTCCAGATAATTCTAATTGCTGCTGTTGGTTGAGTTCGAATAACAGCCAGAGATGGAGATAGTACTTATGTTTATATTACAAGAAAATAAATATTTACAGTTAAAGTTTACACTAAAAGGTAATAATGCGGTTAAATGAAAATTACACCCTTGAAGGTGCTGCGGATTGATGCGAACAAGACCTTGCGTCTGTCCGTTGAGTTTCAGTTTACAGAAAAGTCCCCGTACCGGTTCCAAAAAGTTTCCGTTCGGGTAGGAGAGCGGGAAAATCTCGCTCTCTCAGTTACAGTTAAGTGAGGAGTGGAAAGTCTGGCGCACTCAGTTACAGTTAAGTGAGGAGTGTAGGAAAAATACTCCCACCCTATATCCGAACTAGTTCGGATATATGGGAAGTTTGTGAAGTTTATGAACAGGTCGTTTAAACACTGAGTCTTGGGTTTTCACAGTTGCAACACGAACCAGTCCGTCGTTGCCTGGATGCACTTGAAGAACTCGAGCCATTGGTCATGTACCAGGAGGACCCTCCTCTTTGATCAATACGATGTCATCTTCCTTCAAGTTTGGTTGTGCGTCCTGCCATTTCTTGCGAGGTTGTAAGGATGAGATAAATTCGGAGCTCCACTTCTTCCAAAAGCCCCGTTTGATGTTCTGTAGCAACTCCCAACGATCTCTCTGTGGTTGGAGGTTGAAGGAAGCTCCTCTGAAACTGAAAGAAGAACATCACCTGTAAGAAAATGTGAAGGTGTGAGTGTAGATATGCATTCTATGTCAGAGTCATTAACGTAGGAGAGAGGCCTGGAATTTAGTAATCCTTCGATTTGCGTGAGCAAGGTTGTTAACTCTTCAAAAGTTAATATGGTTTCTCCCAATACTCTCTTCAGATGAAATTTGACGGATCGAATTCCTGATTCCCAAATACCTCCAAAATGTGGTGATGAGGGTGGAATAAAGTGCCAATATATTGAAGATTTGGATAAGTAGTAAGAGATGGCTTCATTAGTTGGTAAGGAAAGCCATAACTTCCGTATTTCGTCAAGTTTTCGACGAGCTCCAACAAAATTGGTTCCATTGTCACTATAAATGTGGCGGGGAGCCCCACGACGAGCACTAAAACGACGTAGTGCAGCTATGAAGGAATCAGTTGTTAAGTCTCCGACTGCTTCAATATGAACAGCTTTAGTTGCTAAGCATACAAATAAAGCAATGTAACCCTTTGTAGATTTAGTCCCTCGACCTTTGTTGCATTTAATCAGTACAGGACCAGCATAATCAATACCGCAACTGAAGAAAGGTCTCTCCAGCGTGACACGGTGTTTTGGTAAATTGCCCATCAGCTGTGGTGTTGTGGTGGAGGTTTTGAATTTTAATAATTTAAATACATTTGCATACTTTAAGCATTTTCTAATACATTTGTTAATTAATTTTCTACTTCCTACGATCCAATGGGACTGTCGAAGAACGTGAGCTAACAAAGTCGGCCCAGCATGTAAATGAGCGATGTGTTGTTCCATGATAAGGAGTTCACTAATACTGTGCTGAGAAGGAAGTATGATAGGATGCTTGGAATTGAATCGAAGCTGGGAATTTTGCAATCTCCCTCCCACCCGTACTAAACCATGTTCATCTATGAATGGTTGTAGGGAACGTAATGGACTTTTTGGGTGGCAGAGAAATCTGTTTTTTAATGCTTCGTATTTCTTCCTGAAAGTAAAAACCTTGAACCCAACGAATGACGGTTTCTTCAGCTGTTTTTGGTTTCCGAAAAGGTAAGTGAAGTAGTATTAATATGGGATGAACTGATCGATGATCCTTGAGATGCTATCTTTTTACAGTTTTAATAAATCTTTAGCAATAAGCAAAAATGCGAATTATTTTGGTGAGTGAAGAGTAATGTTCGAATAAACCATGAATTACATCATTTGATGTGTGAGTAAACAGATTGAAGATGGAGACTGATTTTTGTTCCGCTTTTTACCTCATCCGAAGCCTCATCGCAACTGGATTCAGCCTTGGGCCAACTAGAAGTTTTCTAGCCTTAGCCGGGGTGGTCCTTGCCACCATAACTTGCAATACGGTAAGCATTTAGGATCAATACCTCGGGATGCAATATCTGCGGGATTTTCCTTAGAAGGCACATGTCTCCAATGCTTTGTAGGTAGAACTTCCATAATTTTAGATGTTCTATTTGCTACGAAAGTTTTCCATTTGCGAGGGTGACCAGACAGCCAGGAGAGAACTATTTTAGAATCCGTCCAAGCGAATACATCAAGGTATAATATTTTAATGTCCGTAAGACCGATTTAAATAGCTTGGATAGTAAATGTGCACCGCACAACTCCAATCGAGGAAAGGAAACTTGTTTGACAGGGGCTACTTTAGTTTTGATACAAGTAGTTGAACCTTTATTTTGCCGTTGTGTTTCTGCCGACAGTAGATTGCAGCAGCATAAGCTAATGAAGAAGCATCTGCAAAACCATGCAATTCTACTGTGTTGTCTGTGTAAGGATGACCCTTCTGGGAACAGTGAAGTGAGGTAGTTGATGGCATTAAAGGCCTTTTGAAACTTAAGCCAATCCTCTGTTAATTGTTGTGGAATGGGAGAATCCCAATCTGTTTTTGTAAGCCAAAGTTTTTGATAAAAATCTTCATGAATACTGTACAAGGTGAAAGAAGTCCTAAAGGATTGAAAATTTTTGGAAGATTCAGATAAAATACGTCTCTTTGTGAGTGGTGGTGTAAGTTCATGCGATGGTTGGAAACCAAAAAGTGTCATTGGATGAATTCCAAAATAAGCCTAATACTTTGGAACTTTCATTAGAATCTTTGGAATATTCAACTCGAGTATCATGAGAACTATGTTCTGAAAATTGAGCGAGAAATTCGGTGGAATTAGAATTCCATTTTCTTAAATGAAATCCACGAGTACTCAAAACTTGAGCAATGTCCTTGCAAATGGAGATTGCGTTATTTGGCGTATCTGCTCCTGATAGTAAATCATCCATATAAATATCTTCCTGTAAATCTCGGGAGAGGTTGGGATTATCTTTATCATCGAGAGCGATTTGCTTAATACACCTAGTGGCCAAAAAGGAAGCTGAGGCTAAACCGTAGGTGACAGTTTTTAGCTTGTATGTGCGAATGTTTTCATTAGAGTTATTTCTCCACAGAATTTGTTGGTATTTCTGATCTTCATCAGCTACTAAAATTTGACGGTATATTTTTCAATGTCCGCTGTAAATACAATTCTAGAATTCTAAAATTAAGCAATATTTCAAAAATATCCCTTTGTAATTTGGGACCTACTCTAGCAGAGAATTTAATGACGTACCATTTGTAGTTTTGCAAGATGCGTCAAAAACTACTCTCAACTTTGTTGTAGTGCTGGATGGTTTGATAACGGCGTGATGCGGTAAAATTCTGATCTTTGGAAGTATGGGCTCTGGAATTTACTAAGCTCATGTGACCTAGCGATTCGTATTCGTTCATGAATTCTTTGTATTGTTTTTCAAAATCTGGGTTATTTTTAAATTTCCGCTCCATTGCTAATAAGCGAGAAATTGCTGCGGGTTTTGAGTCTCCCAATTCTGAATTTGATTTATAAAACGGGAGTTTTACAACAAAGCGTCCATCGGAATTACATGCATAAGTATTTTGAAAATGTGTTTCCACAAATTGCTCTTCAGAAGTTAATAATTTATCTTTTACGTTAGAATTTCTTCTAATTCCCAAAATTGCTTTTAATTGATTGTCAATATTTGTACCATTAATGTGAAGATTTAGCATTGAATTTGAGTTTAAAGACTCAGTTAATTTGCCTGAAATTAGGAAACCAAAAATGGAATTTTGAGCGATTAAATTACTCTGAGAGCAAGTGATTTGCCCAGGAAGCAAAAAATAGAAAAAAGTAGTCAGATCCGAGAATCATATCGATATTGTTTGAGATAAAAATTTCGGATCCGCTAAGCAGGCATTGTTTAAATGAGAGAAATGTGTTTCGTTTATTTTTTCCGTTGGTAACGGAGCAGTTAGTTTTTCCAAAACACATATGCTTTAACTGGTAGTTTGACCTTGGGGTCATGTAACGATACTAAATCTATTTCAACACACCCTCTAGTCATCGCGATTTTAGAATCTTGCAATCCTTTAATTTGAAATCTAGCGTTTTTTTCTTTTCAGGCCTAGCAGTTTTAAACATTTTTCCGAAATGAATGTTGATTCACTTCCGCTGTCCGCCATAACTCGAACTTGACAGTTCTCCCCCAAAATATTTTTAATGTTAACGCTTAAAGTTGGTAATAAATAAAAACATGTTTGTATAGAGTTCACGGAAGCTGCAACTTCTTTGTTTTGATTAGTATCATTTCCTGTCTGGTTTTGACCTTCAACACGATGAGATTTATTTGCTGACATTGCGAATTTTTAAAATTATTATCATGTAATAGCGAATGATGCTTTTTCTTACAATAGTGGCAAGTAAAAGTTGAATTACAATGTGTCTCAGTGTGCTTATCAGATAAACAGTTCATACATAATTTTTGTTTATTAACAAGTTGTATACGCTCTTTAACAGACATTTCTTTAAATTTAGAACATTTGAAAACAAGATGATTCATTTTACAACAAGAACATTTTAAACTATTGTTAAATTTCGATTTATTAATATAAGGTTGTTTTTCATAAGTAACATTTTCATTATATACATATGTTCTCACAGATAAATTTTCTAAAATATTCTGTAGCTTGGCTTTGGTTTCGTAATATTTTGTTTCGAATTCTTCCATTTCAGAGGATTCGATAGGTAAAGCAGCATCCGCTTTATCAAATTTCGTATAAGTTAATTCAAGTTTCTCTAACTTGTTGCGTATATCATTTTTGTCAAAAGTTTGATCATTTTTATCAATGAAATTTATAGTTCTTGTAAGTGCAGCCTTCGCTCTGCCGCGAAGCACTGTAGCCGTTTCGGCGTCCATTAATTGATAAAACGAAATATGGACGGAATGAATCAGTAAGAGAAACCAAAACCAAACGTTGAATGGAAATATAAAATAGTACTTATCTCTTGTTTCTCTGAATCGTTGACGAGTCTCGTCGGTGCCTCCAAATGTAGCCGTTGGTTGAGTTTGAATAACAGCCAGAGATGAAGATAGTACTTATGTTTATATTACAAGAAAATAAATATTTACAGTTAAAGTTTACACTAAAAGGTGATAATGCGGTTAAATGAAAATTACACCCTTGAAGGTGCTGCGGATTGATGCGAACAAGACCTTGCGTCTGTCCGTTGCGTTTCAGTTTTCAGAAAAGTCCCCGTACCGGTTCCAAAAGTTTCCGTTGGGGTAGGAGGCGGGAAAATCTCCCGCACTCAGTTACAGTTAAGTGAGGAGTGGAAAGTCTGGCGCACTCAGTTACAGTTAAGTGAGAGTGGAAAGTCTGGCGCACTCAGTTACAGCTAAGTGAGGAGTGTGGGAAACACTAATGAAATAACAAAAGTGAAGAGGAAATTTATTGTGAGGAACATTTTGTTAGTACCTATAAAAGAGATAAAACGGGAAGATTTATAGTATGGTTACCCATAAAGGAAAATGCAGAAGCATTATTAGGATATTCCAAAGAGAATGCGATCAAACGACTAAATGGTATTTGGGAAAAATTAAACAAAAACAATACAATGGGAACTTTGTATAAAGAATTTATGAATGAATATGAACTTTTAGGCCATATGGAGATTAAAAATGAAACATTAGATAAGATTAACTATTACATTCCTCATCATTCCGTATACAAACCAGAAGACATCCACTCCATTGAGAGTTGTCTTCGATGCAAGTGCAAAAACAACAAGTGGTTTTCTCTAAACTCCATTTTATTAAACGGAGGAATTATTCAACAAGATCTCTTTTCCATAGTCAGTAGATTTAGAAAACACGAGTACGCGTTTAGTGCAGATATTAAAAAAAAATGTACAGGCAGATACTTTTTTTGATCCTAATCAAAGGGATTTACAACGAATTATGTGGAAGACTAGTGCAGATGCTCCAATCAAGACTTACAAATTAGCTACCGTAACCTATGGGACAGTTTCTGCACCATTTTTAGCTACCAGGACCTTAAAGGCCTTAGCAGATGAAGAAAAAGCGGAATTTCCTGACACAGCAGATGTGATTTGTAATGATAGTTATATGGATGATATTCTTTCTGGAGAGTCTACATTAGTGGGTGCTAAAAAACTCTCCAAACCAGATTATCGCAACTATTACAGAGAGGTGGTTTTGAGCTACACAAATGGGTGTCAAATAGCCCAGAACTGTTGAAAGATTTATCTGCATCTTCCTATGTGTTTGATAAGGAATTTCAGGATGCTCCAGTGAAAACATTAGGTATGCTATGGGATCCAAAAGGTGGATTGTCTCACATACAAAGTAAAGGTTAGTGACAAAGTCAACTTCTCAAAATGAGACGTGCTTTCAGAAATTGCAGGCTCTATGCCCCTTTGGGCCTGATAGGACCCATTGTTACGAAGGCTAAGATATTCATCCAAGAACTTTGGAAAATAAAATTAGATTGGAATGAACAGCTACCACCAGATGCAATGGAAGAGTGGATGAATTTCTACCAAAAATTATCGAAAGTGAATAACTTCAAAATCCCAAAGGTGCATTCTACTTCCTGCAACAATACGGATTGAAATACAGGGCTTTTTCCGATGCATCAGAACGTGCCTATGCTGCTGTTGTCTACATAAAATGTTTCAACGAATCTGGACAATCTCAAACTAGATTATTGTGCAGCAAGTCCAGAGTGGCTCCTTTGAAAACACTCACCATACCAAGGTTAGAACTGCCTGCAGCTTTACTACTATCGAGATTAGTCAAAAAGGTTGTGCCAATTCTACAATTACCTATTCATAAAATTTGGATGTGGACGGACTCAACGATTGCTTTAGCGTGGATAAAGACTGAACCTCATAAACTCAAAACATTTGTCAGCAACAGGGTGGCGGAGATCCAAGCACTCTCAAAGGACTATCATTGGAAACATGTGAGCTCCAAGAACAATCCTGCCGACTTAATTTCTAGAGGCTGCAATGTAGATGAACTTTTAAAGAACGAAATGTGGTTCTCGGGTCCAGATTTACAAACTGATGAATACGAGGACAATCAGCTTTTTCCTTATCCTTCCTACAGAGATGAACTAAAATGTGCTGTGACTCTTTCAATGACTGAGTGTTCTTCAAATTTTTATGATGAACTCTTTAATGTTACAAATGATTTCATAAAATTAATTAGAATTTTTAGCTTTATTTTTAGGTTCATTAATAACATCAAAGCTAAGGAGTCGTGTAATAAGGAGAATTATCTAACTGCAGATGAGATAAAGAGGAGTACGGAATTTTTAGCTAAATTAGCACAATCAAGTGAGTTTAAAGCAGAAATCGATGCCTTGAAAAAGTTAAAGGTGCTTCAAAAATAAGTAAGTTAAAGGCTTTAGATCCTTTCTTAGATGAGAATTCTTTACTCAGAGTTGGTGGATAATGTAATGCTGATTTACCATTTGAAGCAAAACATCAAATAATTATACCTAGTAAACATAAATTTACTAAATTACTTTTTGAGCATATGCATAAGAAGTTTTTTTCATATTGGTGATCAGGGTTTAGTACATCAAATTAGAATGCAGGTTTGGCCCATTAATGGCAAGGGTATTGCACGAAAAACAGTTCATGATTGCATTGCATGCTTTAGACAGAAGCCTACTGGGGTAGATCAATTAATGGGAAATCTACCATCAGAGAGAGTAACTCAAGTGCGCCATTTTGGAACTCTGGGGTGGATTTTTTGCGGACCTTTTGAAATAAAATTTAAAAATCAGAGAAAGGGGATATTTTCAAAAGTTTATGTTGCGATTTTTGTATTCTTGGCTACAAAGGCTATTCATTTAGAGGCAGTGACTGATTTAACAACTGAGGCATTTATTGCAGCTTTGAAGAGGCTATGTGCCCGTAGAGGCCGCATTTCTACATTAATGTCCGATAACGCAACTAATTTTAAAGGCGCAGCTGCAGAATTAAATCGTTTCATAAAATTAATTTGTAGCAAAAAACGAGATATTAGCAAATTATTTTTTGCTTCAGAAGCTATCCAGTGGAAATTTATCCCACCTGGTTCTCTAATTTCGAGGGTTTGTGGGAGGCAGGGGTAAAATCATTCAAACACCATCTCTATAGAACTTTAGTTAATAGTAAAATAACTTTCGAAGAATTCGAGACAATAATAATTCAAATTGAAAGTATACTTAATTCACGTCCATTAGTACCATTGTCAGATAATATCAATGAATATGAAGTTTTAACTCCTGGACACTTTATAATTGGTCGACCTATCAGTGCAATACCTGAGCCCGCAATTTTAGATATTTCAGATAATAGACTATCAGGTGGCAGTATACAACAAAGTGTGTAAAAACTCTTTGGAAACGCTGGAAAAATGATTATCTTAATCATTTACAGCAGAGAAACAAGTGTCAGTTCGAGAAAAATAATGTTGCCGTAGGGTGTTTAGTGCTTTTAAAGGAAAATGATTTGCCTCCCTGCAAATGGGCAATGGCAAGAATCTTGGAGGTTATTTATGGAACTGACGGTAAAGGTCAGAGTCGTTAAACTAAAAACTGCCAGGGGGTTCTCACACGTTCTATCTCAAAAATATGTATCTCACCAATACAAAATAATAATGTAAATTAAATTGTAATGTGAAGTATATTATATTCTTAGAATATTGTATTTTTTTCTATATTTGAATATTTGTAATTTTTTTTATTTTAGAATGTTGAATTTATTTGTATTTAATTCATTTAGGCATTTGTAAAACTGTATATAGCAAATTGCATTTTTAAATATATTTTTGAAATATTGTATATTTCAACGGCGGGTGGAATGTTACGTCATCAGTGCACTGTAGCGCCATCTGTAAAAATTTGTAAAGGTAGACATTGTTTAGCTGTACCCCAACAAAAGCGGGTGCACGAATAAAATAGGCTTAGCGTTGCGAAAAAGACTTATTTTTATTCTTTAACCAGTTTTACAGTCCACACAAATATTGACGAAACACTTGGTATGTAGAAATACCTTTCAGAACTAATCGTCAGATACTGCTTAATAAATGAAGCTTCTCTTATCCTTTAATCACTAGAATATCTTTCCACATATGTGGATAAATAAATTTATTTACTTATTTTACAATAAATTAAAAACAACATACACAAGAAAACTGTAGAAAGAGCAGAGATTATATATAATCTGCAGATTTTAACTAGGTAATCTTCAAGTGAGTGAGTTAATATTAACGTCGCACTGTTCAGCTACACGAGGGCTTTTGGCGACGGACCACGTAATTTTGAACCATGGTCAAGTGACGTGGACGACACCTGAGCTGGCACCCCCTCTCTAACTACCATACCACACCAACGGGAGGACGTTTCAGCTCTCGACAGATTTAACGTGCATCGCTGCCCTACACGGCGGGTCTTTAGTGGTACTGGGATCCGACTCATGACATGCCTGCCATGGTTGGATACCTTAACCACTGGGCTACCCCAGCCCAGGTAATCTTCAAATGAAAAAGTTTATGAAGGTAAACAATAAACGGCGGAAAATTGTTGCGCTTCTCAAATTACCTGGCTAATCTATGAATTACATACATAAGGTCCGCATTACCCACTAGGCACTGGTTTAAGTGAAAATAAGAGTCCTATACCTCTAAAAACACCCTTTATATATATATACACACACTGGTGTGAAAAATTAAGGACGAGACGGTTTTTCAAAATAACTTTGTACAAAAGCTTTCCAAATCCAACACATTTAATACCGTAAGATCCCCAATACGTAAAGATATGTGTAATGTAAGCAACACTTAATAAAGAGAAATCAGAGGGATAAAAAGAAGCTTGATTGAAAAAGTAGCATGGAAGAAACATACGGTCTCTAGTGGGGATATGATCTCCCCTGACTGCTAGGCAGGTTTCACAGCGTCGGCCCATGCTGAGAATGAGGTGTCAATGAGTTGTTGAGGCATTGCTGCCCATTCGTCTTGCAGCGCCAATCGAACCTCAGGAATCGTTACTGGTGGTAAGGTACGAGCTGCCAAGCATCTGCCTAGAAAAGCCCATACATGCTCGATGGAATTCAGATCCGGAGATCGTGCCGGTTAATCCATACGTTCAATATCCTCACTCTCTAAGAACTGTTCGGCAGCTACTGTGCGATGGCATGGTGCATTGTCGTCCATGAAAAGGAACTGCAGACCCATAGAGCCTCTAAAAAGACGCACATATAGAAGAAGAATCTCGTTACAATAACGGGTCCCGTTCACTGAACCGGCGTCGAAAATGTGAAGGTCTGTACGACTACTAAGCAAGATGCTTCCCCAAACGAGAACACCGCGACCTCCATACCTGTACTTTCAATGATGTTCGAGGTATGATTGCGGCTTCCCCACTCTCCAGATGAGTATGCGATGAGAATCGCTACTCAAACTGAATCTGCTGTCATCTGTTAGAGTACTCTTCCCCATTCATTGTCTCTCAATTCCGGTGTTCCCGGCACCACAGAGAACGCCTTCTCCGATGGGCAGGCGTTAAAGGTATACATCGTACAGGGCGTCGTGCAAACAGACCACCACCGTGCAGTCTTCTGGCCACGGTAAAACGTGATATCGGTCGTCCAGTCACTTATGTCGTGTGTCTAGCGATTTCTCCCGCTGTCTGCCGCCTGTTTCTTCTGGAGTGTAAGACAATGTACCGGTCATCTGCGAAAGTGGTTCCTCGTAGACAATCACTACTGAACCCCCCGGATAGCTGTTCCTGTAGTTTGAATTTGTCTCCAAAGTCGTGAAACGATGCTGTGAGCAATTCGAACTCTGCAGCCACACTTGTCACACTGCGGCCTTCCTCCAACTTCACAATGATTCGACCTCGGGTAAATGCATCCAGATGTCGTCTAACAGATTGATTATTCGTCATTTTGCTGAGGCAGCAACTCGGTGTTATTTTAACTGCTATACGGCAGTTAACTGCTATCAGTATTTCTGGCAATCTCTTTGCCAGAAATACTGATCTTACACCGACAACATGCTTTTATACTACTCAGACACTCCTCCTTTACGTCTACCTGCATATCTGTGCATATGCTACCGTACGTCACCTTACTTAATCTCCTGATTGGTTGTTCTGTCCGCTCTGCCTCTTCGTTCAGCTGATATGCTAATTTTTTCGACTTCGTCCTTAATTTTTGCACACCAGTGTATATATTTAATATATATATATATATATATATATATATATATATAGCAAAAATTATTTGAACTTGAATGAATGAATAAAAAGTAGTTTATTAATAATTCAAAATTTGAACAATATACACACTGGTGTGCAAAAATTAAGGACGAAGTCGAAAAATTAACATATCAGCTGAACGAAGCGGCAGAGTGAACAGAAAGGCCTATCAGGAGATTAAGTAAGGTGATGTACGGTAGCACAAGCGCAGATATGCGGGTAGACGTAATGGGGGAGTGTCTGAGTAGTAAAAAGCATGTTTTCGGTGTAAGATCAATATTTCTAGCAAAGAGATTGCACGCCGTATAGCAGTTAAAATCACACCGAGTTGCTGCCTCAGCGAGAAATGGCGAATAATCAATCTGTTAGACGACATCTGGATGCGTTTACCGAGGTCGAATCATTGTGAAGTTGGAGGAAGGCCGCAGTGTGACAAGTGTGGCTGCAGAGTTCGGAATTGCTCACAGCTTCTTTTCACGACTTTGGAGACAATTTCAAACTACAGGAACAGCTATCCGGGGTTCAGTAGTGGTCGTCCACGAGGATCCACACCCGCAGATGACCGGTACATTGTCTTACAGGCCAGAAGAAACAGACAGCAGACAGCGGGAGAAATCGCTTGACACACGACAGGAGACTGGACGATCGATATCGCGTCTTACCGTGGCCAGAAGACTGCACGGTGGCGGTCTGTTTGCACGACGCCCTGTACGGTGTGTACCTTTAACGCCTGCCCATCGGAGAAGGCGTTCTCTGTGGTGCCGGGAACACCGGAATTGGAGAGACAATGAATGGGGACGAGTACTCTTTACAGATGACAGCAGATTCAGTTTGAATAGCGATTCTCATCGCATACTCATCTGGGAAGAGCGGGGAAGCCGCAATCATCCCTCGAACATCATTGAAAGGGACAGGTATGGAGGTCGCGGTGTTCTCGTTTGGGGAGACATCATGCTTGGTAGTCGTACAGACGTTCACATCTTCGACGCAGGTTCAGTCAACGGGACCCGTTATTGTAACGAGATTCTTCTTCCATATGTGCGTCTTTTTAGAGGCGCTATGGGTCTGCAGTTCCTTTTCATGGACGACAATGTACCATGTCATCGCACAGTAGCTACCGAACAGCTCTTAGAGAGTGAGGATATTGAACGTATGGATTGGTTGGCACGATCTCCGGATCTCAATCCCATCGTGCATGTACGGGCATTTCTAGGCAGACGCTTGGCAGCTCGTACCTTACCACCAGTAACGATTCCTGAGCTTCGATTGGCGCTGCAAGACGATTGGGCAGCAATGCCTCAACAACTGTTTGACACCCTCATTCTCAGCATGGGCAGACGCTGTGAAACCTGCCTAGCAGTCAGGGGAGATCATATCCCCTACTAAAGACCGGATGTTTCTTGCTGGACACCCATCACAGGTATGTTTCGGCCTTCAGTCGCATTGCGCTCCATGCTACTTTTTCAATCAAGCTTCTTTTTATCCCTCTGATTTCTCTTTTATTAAGTGTTGCGTACATTACACATGTCCTTACGTATTGGGGATCTTACGGTATTAAATGTGTTGATTTGGAAAGCTTTTGTACAAAGTTATATTGAAAAAAACGTCTCGTCTTTAATTTTTGCACACCAGTGTATATATAGGGAGAGAGTGAACTAATAGTAGAAGTTGAAACAAGAGCACAATTTGTTTGCATTGCTGTAATATTGCAAACTCGGTTTGGCTAGTTGCCTGAAAAAAGGTTTTCGACGCTAACTTTTGTCCTTGTTTTAACAGTTACATTGTTATAGCAATAGAGACAAAAATTTAATTTGGCGTCAAAAACCAGTAATTAGTTTTTTTAAATTTAATTAATGAATAATTTATTTGAAAATATGTAATGTCATCAAGTGCCATCCACTACAAGATTAAAAAAAATCTTTGAACTTGGTACGATGCATAGAAAGTATTGTATTAACGATTGAAAATTTCACCAAGATTAATTAATATAGAGAGGTTGAGAGAGCTAATAGTAGGAATTGAAAAAATAACGCCTTTTTATGTTTTCGGTCTATGAAAAATGGCCAGAACTTAAACAAATGCTCGGTTTTATTCTGCGTAAACCTTTTCGTTACTTATCATTCAGCAGAAAAATTAATTGTGTGAACTTTATTATTTATTCTATTAATTATATTATCAAAATGTCATTGTGATTGAAGAAAATAAGAAACGAAAACTGATGGAAGTACCAATAAGTAATCCAAATAGCAATAAATAATCTTAATATATATATTTATTAATACCAAAACAAAGGAAGAATGTTCGAACAATTTATCGAATAGGTAACACCACTGAGGCTTCTGATAATTTAATTTTCTAGAAATTATTTCCATAATGCATATGCCAAAATATCACGATAGAAATTTATACTCCAAGTATTTGATTAAGACAACAACAAAATAAATCATAGCTTGTGCCTACATTTTCGAAACTTGATTATAATAAATAATATGAAAATCAAACTTTCTGACTTTCTGATGAAGACTTTTCTGAATTGTTTGCAGGTGTGTCGCTTGAGATTATTGAGATGTTTGATGGCTAAATGAGTTTCGTAATGGAAATTATGCATCAATCGGATTCTTTTAGGAGAACTTAATGTTTACTTTCAGAACTACTCCACTCTACTCTCTCTCTAATAGGGTATTTATTATTTTTATTATAACAAAAGTAAATAGAAGACAGATAGCAAAGTATTCCGCTTTTTAGGGCTTCAAAATTGACTGATAACTTCCAGATTGTTCAAATTAATTCATTGTGGTTCTACTTATTTTCATGCAATGATGTGAAAATATTTTATGGAAGATCAAACAGAAAACATGTTTTTTAAGAAAACAGTGAGTCGTGGAGTTTAATCAGGGAATTGTGGATGCAATTTTCACTAAGATTAGGTAAGACAGAGATGTACAACATGCATTTGCTTGTAATCGGAGAATACTGGAAGGGTGCATCTTTTTAAGGGATATGTTCATGAATTTCGACCGCCAATTACATATATCTTTTTCCCCCACTTCTATAAAATATGATCTATTAAGCATCTAATGGTGCAAAAATTATCATTCTACGTGCAGCAAAAGTGTTTTTAATAATTTTTTTAAAAAAGTTTTACTACCTGTCAGGGTCCCCCTGCCACTAAAATCCATTTCATCAAAACTAACATTTTTACTGTATAAGGAACATTTTTTCTTAAATTTCTGCATTTAACAGCTTATAAAGTTTCATAATTAATAATTATACCGTAATACGTACTTTAATCAAAGGATGTTTTCAAAAAAATATTCTGTCTTAATTCATTAAACATTATGAAATTTCACTGGTGTTTTTTAGAAAAAAATACCCAGATTTGTGCAAAAAATAATTTTTTTTAAAAAAAAATGACTAGACATCATTTCCATAAATTCTCTGAATAAAATGTTTTCGGTACAAAGAATATTCAGTAAAAATATTAGAGATTTTTATTCAATAGAATATTAAATGTTCCTTAAAAATACCTATTTTTAACATTACTGAGATACAGATTCTGTTTCGTGAAACTTCCCCCTTAAAATGTGCGATTGCATTCATTATGAAAAATAATAAATACAAGCTAAATAAAATAGCGGCAGTTTTATTGAATTTAACTGCTGTGCTAATTTCGTATTATCTATAGCTACAAGTGCACATAATTTTAGAATCGGTTTAATGAGATCGGTTTAATTTCTTTTTTATGAACCAGGGGTGAGATTGCTAGCGTAAATTGTCAGCATTACCTGCAAATTTATGTCAGTGAAATTTACTCTATACTTATTCTGTCTTTTGTTGATCTTCATACAAGAAAAACTTTATTTACAAATACACATGTCGACTGAAGTACAGGGTACAATTTCCCAGCAAATTTCTTCATACGTAGAATTTTTGCATTTGAAATAGATATATAATAGCCAGTTAATGTCCTTACATAAAACATTTTCTTGATGCTGTGATTTTACTGAAAGACACAAATTTCAAGCTTCAGCTCATGAGATGTTGTGTTAATATCAGCAGTAATAGAGTAACAGAGTAAATTAAATATATTGTTTCGAATTTTGTGTAAATAGTGTAAATAATTTTGGTTTGCTAATGCGTTTGTTAATGCGTTTAATATTTGGTTGTTTAATGCATTTATATTACTCTATGTTGCATTTATTTCATGTTAAATTTCTTCTATCCACAAGCAGCAATGCAGCCCCTTACGTTATAATGTCGATTCAATGAGTACTTGGCAAAATCTTGGCGGTAGAACCAAGTTGGCGACTTTGGTGACAATATTGCTGTGTTCGGAGAGCCCTCTGGAATTTTCTAGAAAGTAGTGGATCTCTCCACTGTCTCGTTCAATGACACGAGCGGTTATATTTCTGGAAGTTTCTGTCGCGCTTATATATAAATAAAGATGCTCGCCGGTACGGTGATCAGTCTGATTTCAACCAGCGTTGAAATCAGACATCAGTGAACATCGTTTTGACTAGCAATTAGCTCGGCTGTGCTTGTGAATAATCTTTACTTGCGTGTATTTTTAAACACTGATTATTGTGTTTTATTGTTGTTGAAGGTGTGAAGACCTTCGGATATTTACCCTATGAATATTGTCGCTGAATCTTGTATTAAAAGGATTAGATTTTGGATAATAAATTCGCATCGGTCTTAAAGAACTGTTTATTTTCTTTGTGATTGTTTTGCATAAAATCCTCGAATCCAGATCTACGTTACAATATGTCTAATAAAGGTTAGTCCTGAGATTTTGAGACTTCTTCCTCTAAGATCTGATGAAGACTTCTGTGTAGAAAGAGTTTAAGAAATTTTGTTTTCCTACTAAAATAATTCTGTTTTCCTAATAGAAAGAAATAGAATACAAGATGAATCTTTGATGACGCACGGTATAGGAATACCTTTTCAAAGCAGATTTTCTGTTTGCCTTGACGGTCGCATAAAAGCTCTTTACTCACGGCAATTTACCCAATCCTGACATAAGGTTTAGTACCAGCTTTTGCATTAGCACAATATTAGAGCACGTCTACATGTATGCCGCAGTCTGCAACGTCACCATGGTTCGGATATGTATGCAATGGTTCGGTGACGTATGCAACACCGTAGATACGTGGTAACCATTTCTCAGTGAAATATTTATTTACTTACACTTCCGGTTACATCAAGGCCACTAACACCAATTTGCTACAAATCAAAAATGCACTAAGGATGAAAGTGTCCTCGTAGAATACAAGAATAGTGGATGTCTTTTTTCCGGAGTAACTTTTTCAGTATCACACTGTGCTTTAGTTTAAAGTTATTACTGGATATCTTGGCCATGCCATTTTGAACTTTAGAAAAACTGAATAAGGGAGACTATATCAGAGAAGTTATAAATCCTTAAGGTATCCGACTACGTACAAAACCGTGATTTTAAAAAGGCGCATAAATGGTTAATGTTCATGATATTTAGTGTCATTTAGATTAGAATACATATATAAATTTGTTTAAAGAACATTTTGACAAAAAAAAAATGATTTAAATACAATATTTCGGCAAAAAATTAACTTAGAGAATAACCTTTTTTCAAAATATTCTCCTTCTGTGGAAAAATGCTTCTATTATAATAATATTTTGCCTGTATATAGCTCAGACATCTTTACAAGAGCTCAACTAGAATTTTTGAAATATATAACCTAGAAGTGGATCTATCCATGTTTTACGACAACAGAGGAGAGAAATTTTAAGGAAAAAAAACCGCCGATAATTATTTCAAATGGTTGTAACTCTGAAAATAATATGAATGTATCAAAAATCTTAGTTGATCCTCTGTACAGATGTCTGAGCTATATACAAGCAAAATATTATTATAATTGAAGCATTTTTCACAAAAGGATAATATTTTGAAAAAAGGTTATTCTAAGTTAAATTTTAGCCGATATATTGTATTTAAATTATTAGGTTTTTTTAAAATGTCTTTAAAACAATTTGATACATGTATTCTAAACTAAGTGACACTAAATATCATGATAATTATCTATTTATGCGCTTTTTTAAATTCACGGTTCCGAACGTAGTCGAATACCTTATGCCTAAGACCTCCGTACTCCAGAACCAATGTTGTGTCTCAAAAAGACAATGCCCACCTAGACAGTTTACAAGCTTTCTTTTCAAGTGAATAATATATTCTATGGCCGTGCATGTTTTCCGGATATATGTCACCTATTGAATGTGATTAGAATTATATCAGTCGTTGATATATTGGTACTCCTCGCCGAAGTGTTTGGCATAAATATAGAATATTAATAGTTTCGTTCATATATTTACTTCTGCTTAAGATGTATTATTTCGCTAGAAATAAAGGAATAACAAGATAGAGTTATATAAACGTCGCCTTATAAAACTTAACGAGGGCTATTGACAACAGACCTCGTGTGTGAACATTGGTTAAGCAGCGAGGATGATACTTGAACTGGTACCCCTCGCTTAACTTCCACATCACACCATCGAGAAGATGTGCAGGTTTTGAGAGATACTAGGGTAGAATTCATGACATGCCAGCCACGAGTTCGTTCCGCGATCTTAACCCTCGGTAACCGCACATACAGTATCAGTAGCAAAGAAAAACTCAAGTAAATTATAGCTTAAAAAAAACTAAAAATCACGCTTTTGTAGTGAATCAAACTAAAAAGTGAAAAAATTATTTTTAACATAAGAATAAAATGGTTAACGAGAAAATTAATGTCATTGTGGTAAAAGCATGGGGGTGCCTCGTGTTACATTTTTACACTAACTCAGCATTTCGGAATATAACTAGTAAGAAATTATTACAAATAATATAGAGAACCCCACGTTTTTACCTCCATGACATTAATTTTCTCCTTAATCATTTTATTTTTATATTAAGAATTTTTTTTTATTTTTTAGTTCGATTAACTGTAAAAGCATGTTTATTTAGTTTTTTCATTTATTGAAACTTTAATTTATTTTTCCTTTTTTTGGTTCAATCTACAATAAAAGCCTGTTTTTTAGTTTTTAAAACTATCATTTATCCTTTGTTGAATTTATCCTTGAGTTTGATATTTGGAGCCAGAATTACGGGGATTCTAGAATTAGTCTTGCTCTTCAACGGATATTAATTAACGGGTCTGAAGGGTATTTATTTTCTCTATTTACGGGGCCTCGGGTGAGTTTTGTATCGTTATACTTCAAAAATTTCGTATCTATGGATACATGTCAAACTAATAAAAGTGTGTGAAGAAATGTGTCAATCATATTATCACCTTTTAAAAATATTGCTATAATGCTATTTCATATCTTCACTTCCAAACGTATTGCTTTATCAAAATAAAGAATATTAAGTAGCTAGAACATACATTTATCACCTTTTAAACATATTGCTATAATGTTAATTCGTATAATCACTTCTAAACGTATATTGCTTTACAAAAGTAAAAAAAAAATATTTACAAGTTAAAACAGAAATTATTTCTTTTAACATGCACGAGTCTACTTTTTTAATTTCCATTTTCAGAAAAACTAGACTTGTATTATGGTAAGAAATTTCTAACCCACCCACACTACGCTTTTTCCACATAAAGAACACTTTTCTTTGTTCTATTTGTATTAACCACAAGCCTATTTTAGGGTAGTACTTTAATATTTTAGTCGTTAAATCTGAAATTAGTTGCCACATCTAAAAATGGCATATGGAGTTAGTCGCCGAATATGAAAATGGTTTATGTAATAAGTCGCCAAATCTGGAAGTGGTATACAGAATAAGTCGCCAAATCTATAAATCGTATTCCTAATTATCCTAATCAGAACAATGGAATAAAATTAGGAGATTATTGTATTCTCAGCTGTCCTTGACAAGTATGCAAAATTTCGAATTATTCTGACCTTTTAAAGTGGGTAATAATCGGGTTCAAAGATTCCATTTCATACAAGTAAAACTTATAAAAGCGGGCTAAAAAAGTATTTATTAAAATATGAATCTGGACACGTCTGAAGTTTCCGCACTAAGTTTATTTATATGCACCATCTAACTTTTTTAACATGTAAAATGCGTTTCTGCAACAATGAAAAATGTTTGAGATTATTTATTTCACACCATACCTTTGTATAATTAATAGATACGTCGAAAATAAAATGGTTTCCTATGTGAGCATTTTATAGTTCAATAACAAATAACTCAGAATTATTACGTATTAATTGGCTTCATGGTCCCGTTTTAGTTTAATTTTTCGTATTCCTTCCTTAAAGGATTTCCAAGCGGAATAGTAATGATAAAACATAATAGCAATAATTGTTTGTTTATATCATGGCAACACTAGTGCAAAATTTTTAAATAAATTCTAGTTACTTTTACTTATATTACAAATCGTTAGAAAATGAATCCTCTCTATTTTTATATTTTACCCAATTATGCCTTTTTTAAGACACTCTTAGAAATATCTACTCGTTAGCATTTTTTCAGGATTTCCGTATTGTAAATGTACCTCAAAGTAATATAGTCTATCTGGAGGTAAGCCAAATTTCATACTTAATGATTCATTAAGACGTAAACATGCAAGATTATGTGAATTTCTTCCTTCAATGTAGAAGAGAGAATTTTATTTCTAACGCTAAACTATCGTAAATACCAATTAATTGGCAGTGAAAGAAAAGATGCACTCTTTTCTGAAAAAAGACAATAAAAATGATTTTGTTTCGTAACTATAATAATAAGCTAAGAATTACGGTCTTCTAGAAATATATATTGTTACTTTATTTCTCTTACTCTATCTTTCATTGTGTCATATAACGAACATTAATAATCTAAATTCTTAACTTTGGTTATATATATATTAGGTTGGGGGAAAAAGAAATCCATTATTTCTACGGTAGATGGCTATGGTGTCGTTATCTCGTTAAGTATCGATGAAGCAATTTCACATGTATGATCATTGTCAAGGTGAGATTTCACACTAAAATAATTCGTTTGTTGTTTTTAGTTTGGTCCATTCAGTTGTGAGTTTAAAGTGTTAAAAATGGAAGTCAACAAAGAGAAAATTTGGTTCTTTTTACAGATTTTCTTTGATAAAATGCAAGCCAGGTGGCTGAAATTGCGAATGGTGTTTATGGTGCCAATACTGTAACAGCTAATTACGTGCAATTTTGGTTTCGTCGATTCCGTTCGGGTATTTATGTTAAACATGCACCTTGCACAGGCAGGCCCGTCGTCGAAAATGTTGATAAAATGACAGAAATAAACGAAGTTGACCGGCATGTTAGTAGTCGTAGTATCACTCATGAGCTACAGCTCGACCATAAAACAGTTTGAAACCATTTGCGCAAAGTTAGATTCAAAAAGATTCTCGATGTTTGGGCACCACACGAATTAACACCAAAAAACACGATGCATCAAATTTCTATTTGTGAAGACTTGACTAAACGGATGGAAATCGAACCATTTCTTAAGCGGATGGTGACTGGGGAGAAGAAATCGGTCACATACGACAATATTGTGCGAAAATGATCGCGGTAAAAGCGTGGTGAAGCAGCTAAAACGGTGGCCAAACTAGGACTAACAGACAGGAATGTTCTACTGTGCATTTGGTGGGATCCGAAAGAAATAATTTATTATACGCTGCTTCCGTAAGGCCAAACACTAAAGTCAGATCTCTAATGCCAACAACTGGACCATTTGAAGCTAGCTATTAACCACAAACGGCCAGAACTGGCTAACAGAAGAGGAGTTGTGTTCCACCAGGACAGTGTCAAGCCACACACGTCTGCAGTGAAACGCCAGAAGCACTGAGAATTTGGTTGGGAAGTTTTAATGCATCCATTATATAGTCCGGATCTTACAACAAGCGATTACTACCTTTTTTATTGCATAGCAAAACTTTCTGAGTGATAAGAAATTAGGATCAAGAGAAGATTGTAGAATCGATTGCAACAGTTTTTCTCCTGTAAGGATCAAGACTTCTATTATTGAGGCACTATGAAGCTACATTTAAAATAGCAACAGATTATGCAACAAAACAGTGTATATTTGACCTATATCGGACAATCCTGAAAATCTTAAATAAATTCTTGAATTTCATGCAAAAATAATGAATTTCTTTCCCCAACCTAATACTATATACATATATGCCTTATGTATTTTCCACTTTTCCTCTGTTAAAAAGCTCTTAACACGGCAACACATTTGCATTTAGAGTCGCGTTTTATTGCAGAGGTGTAGTCTTGTTTAAATGAAATATTTATGGACTATTTAACTTACACTGGTCCAAAATTACCTGAAATTAATTGAAATAATTTCGTGTATAACTACCTCTCCATGAATTACCATTCACTTTTCACAGAACGATTATTTAACACCTGGCATAAGAATGTTTTTTTATTCTATATTTACTCAATATTTGTACATGTAATGTTTTTAAAAATATAGTCTTTACAAAAAGAATTAGTCGTTTTTGTTAACCTTGAATAATGACAGCAAATGAGAGAGAGAGAGAGAGTTTAGATAAAACTAATTCACGTGGGACAATTTTTTTCTTTAATGTAAAACACTAAATAAGCAATTTTGAATTTCTTTTCATACACATGTGTTGATTTCTTATTAAAAGTATGTATCAAATTTTATTTGGATTTTATTTATGAATTCAAAAGAATGAAATTTTATTTAAGGCTACGCAGTAATCTTTCTTTAAAAAAAATTTGGAGACAGTAAAATTAATTGATGTTTATATTTATATTATATTATTAAACTGATTCTGTAAGTAAAAGTCTCTTTGAACAGCCATTGTTTACGATTTTTTAAAAATTAGAATTTTTAATTTTTTTTTCAAATCCTTATGAAATGCTCAATTTTTAAAATACAGTCGAACCTCCATATTACGATCCTCTATATTGCAAATTTTTCTATATAGTGAACTTTTTCCTGGAACCAAGAACATATGACAATTTTCTTCGTAAAATAACCTCTCTATAGCGAAGTGCATTTTCTATGTAACGAACTTCTCCTATGATTCAATTTTTTGTCTCCCTATTTCTAATGTATTTCTGAACATTTTAAGTTATTCTCTCTTTTAACACATTTTATGGTGATCATAATTGGTTTTATTAGGTGCCTAAATTCACAGAGCCGCGCTTCCACACCACAGGTACGAGATTCAAGCCCCAGAATGGGCAAGGTTGACTTGGACTTTCATCCCTTCAGTGGGTCGATAAAATGAGTACTGAGCTTCCTTAGAAACTTAACACTGGGGGTATAACTTCAGATTGACCACCTGAACGGAACATCTCCTTATGCATCTCAGGGCCCATGGTCGCGTATACTGACTGGGCACAACAGGCCCTTGGCCCTCATGGGCTGACGCACCACTGAGTTAAGTTAAATTCACAGAGCAATAAAATTCCTGTCACTTCATCCAGAAGTGCAAATTTTGACCTGCGTTGTCAGTTCACTAGAAACATCTTCAATATTCCCTTCACCCTTAGTGAGTTGTCTCGTGTCCTTGAACTAGTATCCGTTCATTTTTAGTGTTGATCAATCGTACTGATAACTTCGTTTCTTGTGCTTGAAAATGTCAAAATGTAAGTGTTTGAGCATCTAAGAAAAAAATTTAATTCTTCAGACAGTAAATAAAGGTGTCAAGGAACCTTTCTTGCAGTAATTCTTTCTTTTTCTTATTGGTAAGATATATAAAATAAATATATATTCATTTACAAAAAGGTGTAAATAGTTACTGTTTTTGAACGTGTAGTGTTTTTGAGGGTAAAATTTGTTTTATAGGGTCTATAAAGAAAATTGAAAGTTGAACTTTTATATAACAAATTTTCCATATAACGAAATTTCTTTTATAATTTAGCGACTTCGTTATATGGAGGTCCGACTGTAGTTTATTCATTTTAAGGGATTTATGTTTCTTGGACTATTCTTAGTAAAAGTTAGAATGGATTTGAAAATCTGTTTCCTTGTTGATTTTTAATAATTATTTTTCTTGATAAACGTAGAAAAATCACGATTTTTTTTAAATCTCGACTTTAGTATTTAAAGAAAGAAACTAAAAATCTCAGACTTAAATCCATACTAAATTTTATGGAACATACGTTTGGGACTGCATACAGAAGATTTTTTTAAAAAATAAAAGTTTGTTTTTATTTATTTATTCTAGTTATGTAAGTTAGTACATATTCGGTAATTATTATTGTTACAATATAAATATTGCTGAACCATTTTTTACCTCACCACAACCGCGTCGCAGGGTGGACCGCAACAGTTTGAAAAAAATTAGAAGTAGACCGTAATTGTAAAAGTCTTTCCAACACTAATTTAGCACTTATATTTAGATACTCGCAATAAATAATGTTTAAAGTAAGATTTGGTACTTTTTTTCCTTCGCGTAAGTTGTTTTTATTTGCTAAGATACTCACTTCTAAGATAGTAAGCAATAACACAGTGTAAAAGAAAAGTTTAAATCTACAAAAAAAAGGGGGATAAAGTTTTTTTCTTCATTGTGGCAAGAATGTAGGTTACCTGTCTTAGTAGTTGAAGAATTCCTTTAATTGATAAAAACCCCTTTTATATCAATTGTCTTTTTATAACATTTAATTCATACTGTGTCTAATATCATTCATTGCATTTTTACACAGCTTATTCTTAAATACATATTTTTAAAGGAATTGTATACATAATTACTACTTTCCGCGTTTTAAGGCGTGAAATAGAAAAACAGTTCTAGTTAGGTATTTTCACCATTTTTCAGACATCACAATCCAATCCTTAAAAATGAATTACTATTGAAGAATTTCTCTTAGAGAGTTTTTATGAGGAAATGAGTGAGAATAGAATTTTTTCCTAATGTAAAATTATAACATAAGGAAGACATTGCAGCAATTTTGTATTTTTAAGTTTTAAAACTATTCTTAGGTTAACCTGCGATCACTCGCGCGGGGTGTTTTGTAAACTCCTGCAACAGAAAATCCTCTCAGGGTTCTAAAAAGAATGCGCAAAACCACGTTTTTTCTGTAGCTTCACATTTTAGGTCATTGAAACTTAGCCTGATGCACTCCCTCTTTCTCGAACAATTGGAGTGTAATTACCTTCAAAAGTTTATCTTGGGGGCTGAGAAGTTGAGCATATATACAATCAGCTCTGAATGTTTGGAAAATGATTAAAATATTATTTTCTACTTCATACTACCATTATCTCATTATAAAGTATACTTATTACTGGTATATACGTATTGTGGTTTATGATAAAATATAAAATATGTTTTTTTAAAAAAGAAAATTTTTGTATGTTTAGTTTAAATTAATATTAGTCTCATTTGTATGGAATGAATTTAATAATTTTATTTGTATAATACAAAAACGTCGTGTTTTTATAAATATGTATCATAATGACTTAATTTTGTTTTCAAAATTAAATAGACGTGTTAAAAGTTTGGGGTGTTCTCTACACCAAGCGAGTAACGACGGTAGCAAAAACAGGCACGAGTGACCACGGGTTAATAATTTCATTTTTTTTTATTATTTTTGTGAAGTTTTTCTTTCAAATAATACTAATATGCATTAAATTGATTAAGAAAAATTCAAAGTATTTTATTTGGATGAAACTTTTTATTATTTACTTACTATATTTGATCCAAAATTTTGTTTTTTCGACAATCTTGTTTGATTGTTACTTAGATTAGATGAGGCTGTAAATTTGAATAAGAGAACTTCCTTTATAATTAGCTTTTGATCAAGCAAAATCTTTTTCTTCCTTTTAATATTTAAATCTTTAAAAGGAATGATATTTCCTCAGAATAAATTTAATTTTTAAAATAAATTTTCAAATTAACTTAAAATTATTCTTTGAACATTATTATTACTGACACATTCCTTCAATGTATACGAGAAGAAAAGTATTTAAGATTTTTTCTCAATAGCTATGAAATTAAGAGAACATGCAATATTCCATTTTAAAACATACATATATTTGACTTCTTCATTTGAATATTCTAATCTTTTTCTTCCTAATATTTATTTATTTATTATTATTTTTTGAAAAATAAAGTTGAAGTTAAAAAAATTCAAAATTTATTCTAATTACAGAGAAGATCTCTACTTTCACATAGACAAAAAACATTGAATGTATTTCCAATTTTCTCTTAAATTAATCACATTGAAGTAACAAATAAAAATTCCACAAGTTCCAAACCTAATTGACATGGACTCTAATATAAAGTTTAAGTCATTCATGTAAAAGGACTTTCCATAAAGTGAACCAGAAGGAACTCGTCAAGGTTGAAAAACTATTTTTAACAGTAGCATGTTTCACTAAGATGGTACTAGAAAGAAAAGATGCGTGTCTGGTCGAAGTTCTTTCTCGGATATGTTCTTCCAAATCTAATTAACGATGGGAAAAGAAGAAAAAAGAAAAGAAAACCAAGGTATTTTAATTCGGTAGAAGTTAGAGGTCAGACGACTGGGAAAACGTAAATATACACCGCTATTTGGTGTATCCAAAACTTCTATGCCCAGGGTTTATTTAGAAATTACAGTAAAATACCTTACCGAAAGTATTAAAGTGTATTTTTTTTCATTTAAAGGAATCAAATAGATAGTTTATTAATTCCTTTAAAAATAAATTATTTATTTATATATAGATAGAACATTCAAATCTGTGAACCAAAAATAATTAGAAACTGTGTCAAAAAAATGTTGAAAACTTAGGTGTGAAAGAATTATTGAAAAATCTATCACTTTACAAAAAGTACAATGTGATATATATTTTACAACTTTCTCAAATAAAACAGTTGAACATCGGGAATTTTTTTCAATAAAGTCTCCATTTTCAAGCAATGCATTTGTTCCTGTGCTCTACACGCTTCCATATACCTTCCTGGTAGAAACTTGTCAATTGGTCTTTGCACTGGCATTCGAACATCTATGTTTGAAGCAAATGGGCGATATCTCAAAAAGATTTTTAGCTTTGAAGAGATGAGAGTTTAGGGAGAAATTTCGCTGTACGGAGGGTGTTCCAGGATCGCAAAGCCCAACGTGTTCTTTAACGTAGAAAATATACTCGTAGAACTCTCATGGCGCAAGCGCTTTACTGATTTTGAGTTCTGCGTGGGTAATCTGTAGGTAAAACCGTGACTGATGTTTAAAGATAATGTGACCTCATCTATGGTAAATCGCCTATCTGTTACAACGATCTTTTGAGCTTGCTGAATGTTATCGACATTGGTCGTGATTAACTGTCGCCTAACTTACTCTTTTTGTGTTATTCGTTCGGCAACTTTAAACATTTCGATTCTCCAAAAAAGACTTTTACGAGGTAAACTTTCCTCGTATTGTGACTAAAGTCTTGTGGAATTTCCTCACCTTTTTTCACCCTCTGACCACTTCTCTATGTTCCTCTTTTCAATCTGATAGCGTAACAGACATTCTTATACTGTTGTAGCTAGATGGCACTGACCGCAGTCGGGATTAAAATCCCACATACGCAACCCCAGACGTGCCAGCTCAACACACATGCACTTGGCTGCACACACCTATTTTTATATGAACCTGATGAGTGAAAGTAATTTTTAGTTACCCTGACAAGGCAAAAATAAATGCAATAATAAAATTAGGATTAAATGAATGCTGTTTAGCATGCAGTGCACCAGCAAATAATATAATGTAGTACACTTCAGTTAAAAATATTAAAATATAGTAAATTTTTTAAGCAAGCCTAAGAAAGCCTGGCCAGTGCATGAAATGAAGTTTTTAAGCTGATATCTTGTACTTAATGCGTTTTAATTATCACAAATTCAGCATTATTTTTATTGTCCTGCAAAACCATCTTCTTTCTAATATCAGTCACTTCATCAGATTAATAAACAAAATAATGATGATATAAGAGAGAATGAAGTTAATTAAAAATTCTGCCTTATAATCGCACAACATTAAACTCATTACAAAAAAAAAAGAAAAGAAATTTTTATTTCTTTTTCTAATGCCGCCACCAGATGTTGCGAGGAAATTCGATTTTGAGCAAAGCTGGCAAGAAGTTCAACAAACGATTATTAAAGTTTTCTTTTTCTTATTATTTTGCTTCCAAAGTTGAAGGAATGAAGTTCCTAAAAATGTAAACTCATTTTGAGTAAATGTCACAGTTTGACACTCTGCAATGTTCTTCGCAAAATTTCATTTGAATCACCCCACCCTCTCAGAGTGTTTCTTAAACCCTCTTTTCTATCTAACGTGCCATCAAAAGCTCTGACTTTGAAATAAATTAAATAAGAATAATTTATATTTAAAGAATATTTACCATTTCAATTGAAAAATTGTATTATTTTTATATCACGTGAAAAAGTTTACAACGTCTGGATTTATGTATTTGTTCAATCGTTTTTAAATACTTCTTTGGAATTTCCGTTCCTTTGAGTCGTCTGCATTATAATAATAATTACTTTAAAAATTAATAACAATTACTATTTTCTGCTACTAATTAAAACAATTATAAAATTAGTGATGCTAAAATTACAAAAGTGTCTACAAAATATTTGAGAAAAAAGAAAAATGAACAATAATTTACAGCAGCACGCCAATATGAACAGGAAAATCTAGGGTACATATTCATTTAAACAATGGGGAGGGCACCTAGAAAAATTTATTTCGGGTCTAGACTTCGTAATAGTAGTACTCGTTTAGGGTGTTCAACCCTCAATGTAATTCCATAGAATGGCCAGTCAATCGGAGAAAATAGTCTTCGAATTTCATGATTAGCTTTTATACAATTAAGTTTCAATTTCCACAAATGATTTCTGAAGCCTAGTTGATATATTATATGCATACGATAGATCATGTGCGCTCCCGGGAGGGCAGGGTTCGATTCATCGATCAACTTTTTCAATTCATTTAGTTAATTATGAAAGATTTATTAAATATTAAATGATATTTTAAGTAATTATTTTGTATTTTAGAAAGTAAAAAAATAAATAAATTTACTATTTAAATTAATAATGATTAAAATTGCTCAAAATTATTATTAATAAAATATTTAAAATAATTGTCAATTAAAATTATTTAGATAATTATTAATTAAAATTATTGAAAAAAATTATTATTAAAATTATTTAAAATAATTATTAATTAAACTATTTAAAATAATTAGTTAAAATTATTTAAATAATTCTATTAATTAAAATTATAACGCTCCCTTTTAAATGAAATAATAAGGTGAAAATTTGCGAATGTGCGTATTCAAATGTTGTATTTCGAATGTTACGAAGGGAATATAAATAAGATCTTTAAAAATGAAAAAAAAAATGAGCATAGAAAAAAAAATTAGGCAGATCGAAATACTGTTTCTTTGAAAGATATAACATTCTTTATGAGCTTTTAAAGGCTGTAGTTCCAGAAGTACGCTATTTTTCATTAAAGCTTGGGATAATATCTTACATAAGAGCATTGGTCATGTACATTTCTGGTTTCTTTGTGAAAACAGTGGTGCCATTTTTTTTATAAAAGAAAAATTCGACATTTTTCGGAAAAAAAATTAGTATGGTTTTGCTAAAACTTATTAAACCAATTTTGAACTACATCATAAGTAAAAAAGACATTTTAAATTTTCCGTTTAATTTATCAGTAAGCTGAATTTTTTTAATGAAAATTTTTGATGTGTGATTTTTGGTTTATTTACATCATTAACTCCAAAAAGATTGTCAATTCAAGATCTTTATTTTGCCTAACTTCCATAAATACTATACAGAGACAGTGTAGTCACGATAGTCATTTTTTTTTCTTTTGCTTCGTTGTACCACAATGATATTTATTTCCGTGTTATTTCATAAAAATTATTTTCTACCGTATTTACTAGCATTTAAGCAGCACCACAAATTCTCATCATGTCTTTGTGGAAAATGAAAAATAGTGCAAAATAGTTTAGAACCTGTAATTGCTCTAATTGCCCCATCCAGAACATTTTTAGTTCGATTCTAAGCCGCAAACAATTTTCAGTAGCTTTAATATTGGGAAAAAAGTGCGTCTTATATTCAAGTAAATACTGTATGCCTAAAATGTATAATACATACATTTGAAGCGTTTGTAATGTATATTAATAAATGTATATTGCATTTAAGGTTTTATGTCTGGTATTTTTAAATTTTTGCCATATAAGAGCAGTGGTTTCCATCAAATGACCGATTTCTTGTTAGGGAACTAATGAGCACAAGTCACGTAGTTTTGCTTGAGAAAGAACCCGCGACAGGACAATATCGCCACTTAATTTCTAAGTCAAGTAAACTTTTGTCTTTTTTTTTTACCCAATCGACAGAGAAGCAATCGGCGCCATTCTCACGCCAATTTCCAGCTTCAAAGTCCACCGCACGTGTGTTAACAAGGTCCAATGGCCGAAAAGTAATCCCAGCTATGTCCAAACAGAAATGATTCTGCGTTGCTCGTCTCTTTTGAAGACGTGACATTTTCTCCCTTTAAAGAAACACGAAAAAAGGAAACCCATACGCTTGAAAACGTTCTACCACAGACTCTTGATGAGACTTGCCGACTTTCTCTTTGCCTGGTTTCCAAATGGGCGTGTACGCTCTCGCACATATCTTCTTTGTACCAGTAATTCGGCATTAATAGCTCTTTATCGTGCTAAGAGCTTTCATCTGGCATCACCGTGGGTAGCCTAGTGGTAAGAGCATCGGACTCCAGACCGGAAGGCCTGGGTTCGATGCCCGATGCCACCAAACACCCTCCGAGTACACACGGAGTACGTGCTCGTTAAATCAGTGGGTCCGTAGTCTTGTGGGCTTAATCACGAGCGCAGGGACTGGAGAATATTTCCCTCCCCTTCAGTCTACATGCAGAAATTGTGGAGGTGGAGATAGAGGTCGTGTCGCCATCTATCGTCCCTTCGGGGAATTTCGCCGAGCTAAAATCGTACTGTCACTTGTATGGTGCTCAAGGTCAACGACAGGCGTACCTCTTGCCCATGCCACGATGAATTTCGTGGGCCCCGTTCTGACTACGTCAGACAGGTGGCATTAGAAAACAACAACAACCTCGCATCACTTAAGAAAGAACTTATTTTATTTTTAAAATACAAAATGTCTTATCCCACACGTAATATGTGTAGACTTTATTTTAGCGACAAGCTGAGATATACTGAATTCTTATTTCAATTATCTTTTGATCTTAATTTGTTCGCATTATAGTTTTTTTTAAAAAAAAACAGTACTTATGCATTAATGCAACCTATTAGCGATATTATATGAAATGAAACACCTGGTTGCCAATTCAGCGCATACAACACATAGGGAATCAGGGGTGCTAACTTGCTGAGTTATAAATGGAGTCAGTGATTTTCGATGTTACATAAGTACCAAAAATTCTATAAAAACCGAATGCCAAATTGGTTAAAAAGACAAATTAATTAAAGTAATCGATAAAAATTTTGAATGTTAATACTTTATTAGTTTACTAGCAAACAGGTTTTATAGAAAACTTAAAGTATCATGTTACATTTTTTTAGAATGAGGGACAAAAAATAATATAAAAATATTTTTAAAAAATGTTGCTTTGTTTTTTGTTTTTATTATTTCTATGGCACTTTTTTTAAAAGTTTTTTTTCCTAACATAGTTCTTTTTAATATATTATTTTTTCTTAAATTTATTTTCAAAGGCATTTTATTAATTCAATTTCACCATAAAAATGAACAATATAATATTCTCAGAACTATGTGGAGGAAACACTACTTGTATCGGAAATCAATTTTATTGATTGTTTGAATTTCCGATTTGACAATTGCAAATTTTAAATTTGAACACTATCACAGAAGCCTAAATTTTTTTTATTAATTTATTTTATTTATTTATTTATTTTTAACTTTACCGTAAAATACACCTAGATATTGATTTCAAAATTTTCAGGCTTACGATTTTATAAAAAAATATTTACAGTTGCCACTTTTAGCATATTTTTTTTTTTTATATTTTATTATAAGAAGAAAAAAAATGAATTTTAAGGATCACAAGCAAACTTAAAAAAGAATTTCTGTAAATGATGTATTTAAAAAAGACAGTCCTCGGAACTGAGAACTTAGGTGAAATTTGCTAAGAAAAAAAAAACATTGTATCAAAAATGCCGCATAATAAATGAAAGAAATTTTTTACATTGCTATAAAAGTGAAACGATACCAAAAAGTTAAAAAAATATATTAAAAATACTTAATTTCTATATTCTGAACAACGTTTCGATATAGTATATATAAATTACTGTTATTTACATCGAGAAGACAATTACCTTTTGTTAAGAATGAATCAAGACATGTAACTAGAGAGTTAATTAATAAGTGACGTGCAACAAAACATCAATGTGAAACTAAAGTAATTTCAAAGAATTAAATACAAGAGAATGTACGTAATTCCGAGTTTGTTAAATTAGAATGATTCTAATACAATTTCAACAATAATAATAATAAATTTGCACTAAACCTTTTTTTAAAGAATATTGAAATATACATTTTACTAATAAGCTTTTTGGAGTAGTCTATGCTTAAAAACCTTGATGAAAAAAATTGGGTACTTATACATTATCGCAACAATCGCCAATTTTATTAATATTTCGTCAAGTTAGCAACCCCGATTTCCTATGTGTTATACGCTCTGAATTGGCCCCCAAGTGCTTCAATTTATATAATGTCGCCAATAGGTTGCTATAATATGTAAGTATCAAAAATTAGTATGAAGAAGTGCAGATTTCTAAAGATTTCTTTTAGAAATTCTATATATTGTAACAACTACATTTAAACTCTGTCAATCCTTGACCATTAGCGGCAGCCAGGTGGCGCTACTTGTTCTTCTGAGAAGGGCGAACTCGTTTTCATTCCTTCTGCCGAGGATCTCCCCCGGAGAAAGACTCGTACACGTGGAGTCTTGGAATGCCTTTTCCCTCCTTTAGTCTTTAAGATTAGTTTCTGTAACTACTGTAATAGATGTATGTTGTTTTTATTAAGTGACCCCGTGTGTTTTGGAACATAAGAAAATTATAATAAGATTTGTGTGTGTGTGTGTGTGATCCTGTACTTCAAAGCATTCATTACTTATTTAACACAACGAAGTCATGTCATGGCGGCTTTTTATAGTATTAATATATAATATAAAATTTATAAAGGTTATTAAAGCCTTTCGTTTCATATTTTTCCTCATAATTAGACAAAAAGTTACCATGCCCATTTTTTTAGGTACACCTTACAGTAATGTTTGCTAGAATATGTGTGAATAATTACACATGATTATGATTGATTATTTATTACTACCGTAATAATAGACCTCTGGTAAAGCATATCGAAATTTTGAGAATCAGCCTTGAAGATGATATTTAATCTGCACCGTATTCTTCAGACTGCCCTACCTTGCTAAAAGGCGGTATCACACATACATTTTCCATGCAACTTTTTCGTCCAATTTTTTGGCCTAATCTGAGGGGGAAGGGTTTCCGTAAAAAAACTACACGCTCTGATTTCAGCCGCGCTCTATCTCCACATTAAAAAAATACTCACCGATTTTTCTGCTTCGGAAAACGATCATCCAAAATTATCTATTTTATTTCGCTTGCGCTTCTGTTGATGGGTGTAAACAGAAATAGAGCACCATCCTATTTAAAAAAACTGTGTGACGTTAAAATATTATACACCATTAAAATATTATACGACATATCTGATGTGTTAGACGAAACCGAAGCCGCCATCTTGTTTATGAAGTAGAACGCCGAAGCACCCCATTGGCTAGAATTTCAAACAACTTTTATTTGGAACAACTTTATGAGCTTAGCAAAAAGTTGTTCTAAAGCCGTTGCTTTGACAACTGAGTAAAAATTGCATGAATTGGACGAAAAATTGCTTGAAACGTGTACGTGTGATACGGCCGTAACAAGTTGAGTTTGTGCCTCAACAACTGAACAATGTAATGCGCAACACGGTTGCTCTTTACATTAAAAAAGGATTTATACTTGCGATTCGACGAAAACAGTACCAGCTGCAAATTCCTGATCATAACAACTCGTCATATAGACCATACATTATCTTGAATAATACTGACTGATTTTACAATACCGATTTTTTTTTAATATTTTAAATAATAAGGGAGAGTAAATAATTGTAAAAAGTAATTAATTAATCATTTTTATTTTATTGCTTATTTGATATTAAGAGTCAAACATTCAAATAAAACTGATCATAGAAAATAAATTGTAATAATTCTGTAGCATTTGTATGTCATACACACATAAAAATAATACTATTAATAATACAATAGAACAAAAAGTTTACAATTTTAATTATTAAGAAAATAGCTATTTTTTTAAAAAATAATTTAAAGTTACAAAATTACTTGATGTAAAAAGAGATTAACCAGTCATTAGATTAAAAATCACGAAAGATAAAGAAAAAAAAATGTTACTTGAATAAGTGTACAAAAAAAAGGCAAAAGAAAATAAAACTTTTTATTGGGAGTAATTTATTCTGAGTATATAAAGAGCTAATTAAACAATTGAGAGCTTAACTGTTTCTCACTTTTAGTGTTTATTGCTTTAAATTTAATTAGGAATTCCGGTGAAGTAATGAAAAAGGAAAACTTTAAACTATTAACTTTATTTACGAAACAATTCATACTTTAAAATGCTTAGGGTGCTTTGGCACACAATTGAAAATTAACAAATTTAAATAAGTAGTTTTTATATCACTAAGTAAAACAAAAACTATTTGTAACAGAAGAATATAATGTGTGTGTGCGTATATAATTGGTTTAACCTTTTATACTCTCTTAATTTTAAAAGTAAAGTAACAGATCATTTCAAATCAAAGTTTATAAAACATAAAATATTTATTTAAGTATGCGAAAATTGTACAATTTTTCTAAAGCAAATACACTTCTTATTGGGATTTTATAAAACTATAATATTTCTTTTATAACCAAAAGAAATTTTTTCTTTTGCAAAAAAATTATTTACGAAATTTTTGGGAACAATTGTCGCAACAACTTAGTTTTGTGTAAGGTGTTCTCTTTAACGACTAGTTCTTTCCAAATAATTTCATTTGCAAATTGACAATGAATATATAGTCATTAAAAAGTATTACGTTTGGAGTTTTTTTAAGGACATATTTACTCTTTTAAGCCTAAAAATAAACTTTACTGAAACTTTGTATCGAAAAATTCAGTTCTTTTCCCAATAAGCTACTTTGGGTTAAGAAAGACAATGGTTAATTACAGCAGCAACATTTTTCCCTCAAAAATCGAATTTTCTTCTGAAATCGCTTCTCCACATAATGGCTTCTAATTCTCCCCTCTTTTGCAAACTTAATTATTGACTGCACCCATGAAAACTGTAGTTTCTCCATTGATAGACCGAGAATATAAAAATGTATGCGCGAGTTTTCGAAATTCTGGCAAACTAAGTTTTCTTTGAATGTTATTATAAAGTCGTTAATATGCAAATTGTATTTGAAAGAGCAAATGATATGAAGAGTTCGAAACTTTTATTGCATTAATGGGGAAAGCCGATAATTTTTTTATGAGATAACCTTCAATCATAGAGAAATTCTAAGCATCTCTGCAATGCTAATGAGGAAAGTATTTCGAGCATATTCTAGATAATTTTTCTGGTTAATGCTGTGAAAAAAAATTTAAATTTTCGAAATCTGAATTCTTTGATAGTTATTGTCTTAACTCCTGAGAACAATGGTACAATCTTCGAGAAAATTGTAAGAAATCTACCCATTTTTTTGTCCTAGAACGATATAAAAAAATAAGTGTAGTTTAAAATAAAATCCAATCCATTAAACAACGGATATGTAAAATAGAAAAAAAAAATAAATTTTTTCAAAATAAAAAAATGTCTTTTGGTGCAAAACTTTTGAAAATTTCAAGCTGGAAATGGAAAGCGATATTTCATCTTATTATCTTGTCATTTTAAGGGAAGCTTTGGTGAGCCCTTTCAGTAATCCTCTTGTGTAAATACTTTGTTTGAGTTTAAAATACCCTTTACTACAGACAATTTCAGATCACTTTTATACTAATTCCATACCAATTTTAGTGCTATTTAAACCCTAGCAATGTGAATGTTAGAGTTAGTTAATACGCTGTTACACCGAAGTGACTTTTTGGGGTTTTTTATATTTTTTTGAAAAGGAGAAAAAGCTGTAGGTTGAAATATAGTTGACCCAGGATGGATCTGGCGAGCGCTCTTCCATCGGATCACCCGCAGTTAAGTGTTTAATTATTTGTCTTCTGAATTTAAGACAGTCAATCCATTTTGATTGTTCCATCAGTTTATAATCTTGATCGATAGTAAATTGACTGAATAAAAAAAAATGATTATTTTTGTAACAATGTCTGTTAATTCGGTGTCCCAAACTACACTCGCGGGCTTAGGGTCACGAGAAAGCAAGTGATAAAGGGTTGAGCATTCCGCTATATACTCTGAAGCATAGAATAAGTGTTGAATTAATGTCACACTTTCAGAACTAGCTACTGAGAAATAATCGCTTCCTTTCTCTCTCATTCAAAGTTATATTTTTTTCAAAATTTCATCATATAGATATAAAGAAATGAGTAAAAATATAAATAAAAGTTATCTTAGCATACTTAGTAGAGTATTTTACTTTAGATTATAGAATAAGGGTTTCATACTACATGATGTTTCTATTGATATTTAAGAAATGTCTAGGCTATATTAACCCTTTAACTACCGATTAAAAGTTACGCGATTTGCTCTGTTTTTCTCGTAGGTGTACATACACCACATATTGGGGTAGGGGAAGGAAATAAATGAAACAAATAAGCAAGTTATCCTCTGAAATAAGTAAATTCTTCGCAGATATTGTCACGGTCACTTTATTGAATTTTAAATACTTCGGAATAGTTTTACCGATAGCAGCACAAAGAAAAGCATCGTATTTCTGAAAGATGTATACGTTCGTCCGGGGTACTTAACAGTTAAGGTTAAGGGGTTATAAAACAAATATGAATTTAATATAAAAATTTTGTTTTTAACTGACAGTTTTCTTTTAAACTTTGTATTTGGATAAACTAAAAGATATTCTAAAAGATTTCAATAGAATATAGCTTTCCCTCCCTACTAAAAGCTAAATATTTTCCACCAAACGCACAAAAAGCTATTTACTCTGTCAAGGGAGATACATATTGCTTCAAATCCTCTCTGCCTTAGCAACAAATCGCTTTCATTATAGAGTAAAGTGTTTCTCTTGGATTTATAAATGCATTGCCTTCTTTCATATTACGTAGATGTGGAGTTATGTAGGCAATATTCATATATATTGCCTTTATAGATGTTTTTGCTCACGAAGAAACTCTTCTGATATTTTGTAGAACACCAATGATTATGTATCAGTAATGGTGGTTTTCTGCTGGAAAGATTAAAGTAATTTTCTCTAGCAGAAGCCTTTCGCATACGACAAAATGCTCGGGTTGCTCTGTATGGGAATAATAATCTTGATGCTGCGCATAAAACGTTCATTTGTATTGCGGGTATTATTATGAATGTCCCATAAATGGGAAGACATTATAATGGAACAGTTAATGATCTAATAGATTGATTAACGTTAATCTAACTCTTGATTAACGTTATGGGTAACTTGACGTTGTTTGATAAAAAAAAAATCCTTATCAGTAAGGACCTTGATATTTACAAAGATACTTTTACTATTCAGATCTAAGGATAGTATAAAGTATCATCGAGTTTCCGTGTGCTTAGCAAACGTTTAGGAAATGTTCTGAAGCCTAACATCACTCTTTATCGAGACTGACTTGGAATAATGTCATTAGAAGATTCAATTGAATTAAATGTTTTACAATTTTAATTTAATTGTGTGGGCCTGATTTAAAGATAAGTAACATTTATAATTCGTTATAGGCTCGATTGCATGAGCTGCTACACGCGTGTAAGTCTTTTCGATATTTTGATTAAGATGAAATAAGGATATATTGTGAAAATGCTACTGTAAATGTTATTTGTTTCAATTCAATGTTGTTCATGAGTCTTAATCCACTACAAACATTATGAAAGTTTTCTATCAATGGAATTAGCCGTTTTTGACAGCTGGAAGGAAAATAATCTATAGAAATAATAATTATAATGTACTTACAGTTGTACGTCCACACAGAAAGCAATAAAGGAATATTGCTAAAATGTCTAGTTTAAAATTGTAGGTAATTCTTTAAGCGGACTAAAACAAAACTAATAAACACATCTTAAAATAAAAGACACTTGTAAATATTCTAGAATTTTAAATAAAAATTCATATTTCTTTTTAATGAGAAAATATGTCTGTTGGTGATTCCATTAATGAAGCACAAACTTCAATTAATACTAATGTCGGAATTTTATATAAGTACCATTGTAGTCTTTCATTTAAAAATGCTTCTTTTAAGTAGCATGATTTTTATTTAAATTTTTAAAATATAGTTGATCATGTTTATAATCCTTAGTTTTTAATCCCAGTTTTGTTTAAGCTAGTGCTTCTCAAACCTTTAATTTTTACAACTCATTGTCCCCTCCCTCTACAGCAACAATGTATGGAAAAAATGCAACAAAAACAAAAACTAAACTGCAATACCATTTTAATTATAAACCAGGAGACTTTTCAAAATATTTATTAAATTTTGCATACTACAAGCCCATGGGAGGCATTTGCTAACTTGTTATCAAATTTGTTTTTAAGGTATCCGACTACGTTCGGAACCGTGATTTTAAAAAAGCGCATAAATGGAACATTTTAATGATATTTAGTGTCACTTAGATTAGAATATATACATAAAATTGTTTTAAGGACATTTTGGCAAAACAAATATATTTAATACAATATTTTGGCAAAAATTTAACTTAGAATAATCTTTTTTCCAAATGTTATCCTTTTGTGAAAAATGCTTCTATTAGAATAATATTTTGCATGTATATAGCTCAGACCTCTCTACAGAGGCTCAACTAGAAATTTTGAAAAATTAAAATTATTTTCAGAGTTACCACCAATTGAAATAATTATTCGCGTTTTTTCTTAAAATTGCTCCCCTTTGTTGTCTTAAAGTATGAATAAACCCACTTCTAAGTTATATATTTCAAAAATTCTAGTTGGGCCTCTGAACAGTGGTCTGAGCTATATACAGGCAAAATATTATTCTAACAGAAGCATTTTTCACAAAAGGAGAACATTTGGAAAAAAGATTATTCTAAATTACATTTTTACCAAAATATTGTATTTAAATATATTTTTTCGTCAAAATGTCCTTAAAACAATTTTATGCATATATTCTAATCTAAATGACACTAAATATCATCAAAATTATCCATTCATGTGCTTTTGAAAATCACGGTTCCAAATGTAGTCGAATGTAGTCGGATATCTTAATTTAGTATTGATAAATTAATATTCAAATACATTGTGCGGTATTGATACATTGATAACTATATTAATGTAAATGTGTATTTAACATATATATATATATTATGTCAGAATGTATTAGGTTTTGATTCTTTTATAAAATTAATACCTCTTTTAAATCTTTTATTTTCTACTTTTCAATATGCTCGCGCCTCCACATAGCAACATCCTACCCTCTTTCTCATAGGGGGTGTACCCCACAATTTGAAAACGGGGTGTACCCCATTTATCTTAAATTTGACAAATGCGCAGATATAGTTTAAGCATTTATCTTAAATTAATGCACGCAAATGCAGCTTCCCAGATATAATTTGTGACACAAAATTATGCTCAAAAAGCTGAACAGTGCGACGTTAATATTCAATCAATCAACCTGCTATCGGAGAAATACGCTTTTAAAAACTGAAATCATCACATGTATTGTATAATAAAACATATGAAGCTTATATATAATAACTCGTAACTGCCTTGGGTGTATATATGACTTTCATTTCATCCATGCGTGGAGTGCCCGGGACTTATTTGTTCGTCCTATGGAAATACAAGTCTGTTCTTTGCGCATCTATTAGTAAAACTATTTCGAAGCCTTTTGAGTATAATTAAATTACCTTGACAGTTTTTTTCAAAAGATTTACTTATTTTAGAGAAAAATTTGCTCATATGTGCCTTTTCTTTTCCTCCTGAATACATCGAATTCACGTTCCTTTCAGAAAAATGGTGCCACTGGGGAGGAGAGAAATCCCGTGACTTTTAATTTTCAGCTAAGAGTTTAAAATACCCCAATTTTTTTTCGTGAGAAAAAGCGCTTCAATATCCACAATACATGTTTCATATGTTTAAATAAAGAAACAATTTAAAGTAAAATTTCCTTTGAATTTCTTAAGATTAAAAATATTTAAGAAAATAAATAATTTATTAAATCATTCATTACATTATTTTTTATCTTTTACTAAGATGTTTTAAAATTTTGAATGAATTCTGTGATTAAAATATATTAAGTATTTCTCAGACATATCTTCTGTAAAATACTTTAAAATTATTTAAAACAAATATTATATAAATAATTTATAACTTTTTGCATAATATTTTAGTGTTTTCAATAATTTAATTTAATTTAAAAAGTATTTGTAACAAAAATTTTAAGTAACTCAAATATAAATGTGTTTTGTTTCTCATTAACTAATTTATAGTTAGCGTTCAATTCACAATATTAAGGCATCGGAAAACTATTCATAATTTGGAATTCTATTCTTCATCTTTTCCGAAAACTATTCTTACACAACTCAAAATAAATAGTCCCACAAATTCATCCATTCATAAAATTTCAGAAATAACAATTTCAGTACACAATAGCTATTTTAAAATGGTTTATTTACAAACCGAAAATCCTTAAAGTCATCAAGACAAAGAGCAAGAACTCAAGAAAACACATTTCTAATTGACAGTGGCCCTTTCCTAATAAATTAAACATGTCTAGCAAGCAGAATTGCCAAAAAAGAAGCAAACAGATTCTAAAAGTACAAAAGTATTTTACGGGATTCATGTTATCCAGAAACAGAACTAAAAAAACAAAAAGCTGTGTTAGAATCAAGTCCTCTTTGGGTATGTTTCGCCAAATCAAATTACTAAAGACAAATAAAAAAAAAGAAAAAGTATGCAATGAACCCCATAACATCCACGTATGTTGCTTAAAAGGAAGAACAAAAATCTTCAACGCTGTGAATATATACAGATATATTAATAAAAAATATTTCGATAGTCAAGTAAAACAGCATATTAAAAGAGAATACGTTAATATTGAAATGTATTTTTATGTTTTTCACCAAAGTATCTGAAAAATTACACATTTTTTTTCCTTTCATTATATAATACTAATCAGTTCTTAATACAAAGTAAATTCGGAATGTAAATATTAAGAAAAAAAGTGCTATAAATGTATTTATATGTAATTCATGAAAATATATCAATGGTAGATTCACCTGCTGATATTGCTTAAATATACACATTTAAATTTATTTTCTCATTCAATCACCGATATAATTTTAAATTAAAAATGCTTGAATAAGTTTATTTATTTATTTATCCAAAGCCCATGGTTTCCTTCTTGATCATTTGACGCCGAGCCTCCAAGTACCAACTGATGACATCGTCAGTGGCGCATTCATCCAGTCCAGTTCATTAGAGCAGGTGATCGCCAACCATCCTGAAATGGTCGCAGAGTGTGTAGGTGCCTCAGCAGCCAGGTCAAACCAGTGGATTTATATTCCAAAATGCCATGTCCGGTGGTTATGCGAAAGTGGACAAAAAGATCGACTCTCTTCCGTTGCCTCGGGAAGACCCACAGGTGTCAAAGTTTATCATAGCTTTCCAATGTTCTTGGCTTTTTGGGTAATTGAAATTCATTTGTCAACGTATGTAGATACAATGTTCTTTGTTCTTCTAAGACTCAATGGGACTTTCAGATGAACGACACAGCTCCCTGCTTGGCGTTTTGGTCAGATCTATCATTGTCAGGGATCCAAACATGATTTAAGAATCCCCTGTACGACCAAATTAAATATTGTTATGTTCTTACTGAATTGTGATAAGGCTATTATTTGGAGTATTACTCTTTATGTCTGAAATTGCAGCTTTTTCATAAATAAAATACAACAAATACGTTTTTATTATTAATACAGACAAGAGAGATTTACTGATTGAACTAGAGTGTTAATGTAATTTTATATCAGATAATTAACTTTTGCTAAGTCAGTAAAAAAGTATATTTCCCGAAAATTTCTTGAATTTTTAAGGTATCCGACTACGTTCAGAACCGTGATTTTGCAAAAGTGTATATTGGATAATATTTATGATATTTAGTGTCACTTAGACTAGAAAATATATATAAAATTCTTTTAAGAATATTATTACAAAAAAAAATATTTAAATACAATATTTTGACAAAAGAAGAACATAGAATAACCCATTTTCAAAATATTTTCCCTTTTTGAAAAATGCTTCTATTAAAATAATATTTTTCCTGTATATAGCTCAGACCTCTGCACAGACGCTCAATTGAAATTTTTAAAAGATATAACTTAGAAGTGGGATTATCCATGTGTTTTACGAAAACACAGGGGAGAAATTTTAAGAAAGAAAAGCTGATAATTTTTTCAATTGTTTGTAACACTGAAATTAATGTGAATTTTTCAAAAATCATAGTAATCATAAGTAATATATATTTTAAGAAAATTACTTAAAATATATATTACTTACTTATTATTATGTTATTTTTCTTTCTCTAATTTTTAAATTGGAACAGATTGCAAAATGATATATTTAATTAAAGATTTATTTCTTTCGGCATCCATTTCTTAAAGTACAAATGTCATTAGAAAAATAGTCTAGTCTATGTTGCTCGCTATCATATCCATCACATCTGCAATATCGGGTACGTTTGCGTTAGTCTGGGCAACCTATCGGACGTCTGCGCAAAACATGTAAAAAATGCTTTTACTCGTACAATTCCAGTCAGTTTTGGTCGACTCGATACTTCTATAGCTACCGAGTCTAGCTTGAATGTACATTTTTTAATTTGCACGTTAATTGTAATTCACGGTAATTAAGTATTTACGGCAGTAGATTAAAACAAAATCATACATACATCTTTAAGTCGTAAGCAAACATTCGACGATAATAAAAGATCAACAAGTACACAGACAAGCATGGTTCCGAAAATTAAATCAAGGCAATATTCTCCAAAATATTTATATTTTGGATTTACCACTACTGAAGTAAATGATGGGGAAAAAAGCCCCAGCTCGCTATGTGTTAAAACTTACAAATCTGAAGAACAACATGTGAAAGATGTTTTTAAAACCATGTAAAATCATTTAGCAATGTTGGTAAAGAATTTTAAAAAGTATTTTCTGGATGAGTACAACTTTGTAGCAAGTTACGATTGGATTAGGGATCTATTTCAAGACACTCTAAAAGGGCTCTCAACTTCCGAAGAAATCTTCTTAGATTTCATATCCAGTGAAAAATTAAATGGCAATTTTGTAATAAATCGCTCTTCGAATTTTGGGTAGAGGTGGATGATGAATTTTCTGTACTGAAAAAAAAAAGAACTTCGTATACTATTACCATTTTCAACATCCTACCTTTGTTAAACCGGATTTTCAGCGGTGGCTGCCTTGAAGACAAAATATAGATCTCAGCTAAATATAGAAAAATAACTCAAAGTGTCAATTTCTGATATTAAACCTTCCTTTGAAAAACTTTGCTCTACAAGACAAGCCCACGGAAGTCCCTAATAATTATTAAATTTGTTCTTGATTTAGTGTTAAGAAATTATTTATAAAATACTTTCATCAGTACTGATACATTAAACGTATACTGGCTGAAACACTAGCTCTTCGCACGAGTTAATTTCTTTAAAAGAATAAAACATTATTCTTGATATAATAGCTGAACTGTATAGATAGTAAAAAAAACTGCTTGCACGACTTTGTATAAAGACATGTAAAATGAATTTTTTTAGATAAATGCTATAATTGTAAATTACTATTTAAAATAACTGTAAATTTTAAACCTCACACAATTAGCATTTAGAATTAATGTTAAATTTTGAAAAAGAGAATATAAAATTCCGATGAAGAATGATTGTGTTACTTTTTAACATTTAAAGTGAGAAGACTTCAAAATGTTTTAACCCGGGAGCAGGCGCGCACTTGATACTAACGCTAATGGTAGTGCAGGGGGACTCAGTCCCCCCAATCATTTGTTTATAATTATTTTTACTGTACACGATTCAAATCGGAAAAAAAAATTCCAGTGAATAATTTAATTAAGAGAAAGTATACTTACCGGCTTTCAAGGACTACTCAATTTTTCTTTGATGATTTGAGATAAAATCCAATAAAACTGAACTAAAATGATTCAAAAGTGCAAGACCTTAACAAAGAACGCAAATCAGAGACACTTTTTACTAATATTACAGAAATGTTATTTGCTGGCAAAGCTGTCATATTTTGTTCAAGTTATTGTAGTTTTAATGAACTTTCATGATCGAGTGAGTGAATATTAACGTCCCACTGTTCAGCTACACGAGGGCCTTTGGAGACGGACCTTGTATTTTTGAACCATGGTCAAGTGACGAGGACGATACTTGAGCTGGCCTCTTTTAACTACCTCACAATTCCAACAAGAGGACGTTTGAGCTCTCGACAGATTTAACGTGGATCTCTCCCCTACATGGTGGGTCTTTAGTGGTACTGGGCTCGAACGTGTGACACCTTTGGTGATCAACAAATATGAAGTTGAATTTTTTCTTTCTTGTGTCTTTTTGACAAGGCAAACTGAACCTTGTGGTACACTTATGGCTTCATATTTTAAGTTGATGGAGTTCTTTAGGAAGCATTTGAAAATTTTCCTTTCGTTTCATTTTCATCACGTTTTTCAATCATGAATAATATGCATTCTTTCAATTTCCTTTAATAGAGATAACATATGTCCCGCGCCACTGCTCCCGGGTTCAAAGTGTATTCAGAAAAAAATACGGATAATCTAAAAAGGATTCTGACGTTTTTCACTATGCTTTACATGTTTGTGAGAATACTCATAAAAATTTAAATCTTGGCCAAATTATCCTTCAAATCAATCAATTCTTTTCCTAATATCATAAAACTATTTATTATTTACAATTTCCCTAAGCGAAAAACAAACACATTAAAGGTGGGACGGAACTAATGTCGAACACTAACTATACCAGTAAATTTGAAGGTCAATCAAATGATCAGCAAATGTATTATGCAGCCTGGCTGAAAAATGAATTCTGTCTTCATTTTCTTTTTCTACAACTAATGTACAGTATTTCAATATTATTACAGTGATGAATTGTTTATATTCTTAGAATTTTTCTCAGGGTCTAAGTTTTGTTTTTTCTTTTAACGAGTAATATTTTATGTTAAAACGCAATAAAAAAACCTCTCATTGAGGAAATACAGCAAATTAAACAAAATGTTTTTTTTCTTTAATTTGGTTTTGGGATCAAAGATAGCCATTTGATGACGGAAAAACGCCAGTTGATAAACATACATTATATCAGTGTTGTGTTTTTTTTTTATTATGGAAGAAAGTATTTTGTTTTATTTCTCTTTCCGGTTATTTAGTTTTAAAAACATCTTTAAATTTTCGATATACTCGCGCCCCCCTAGTAAGCACGCCCCACATTTTGAGAAACACTGTGGTAGGCTATTGATCCAACAACGTTAAAAGCAAAACTAGAGATTCAAAGAGATTAGATTCGTGAAGACGTCGTGCTGCTAGACGTACCGGAAAGCTGATATAAGCCAGCGGTAAATATAATTCACGTACGCTTAAAGTAAGCGTCAGTTTGAGATACTTAGTTAAAGTTAATGACAATTAAGAATTCGAATACGTGTTTCTCGGATCTCCTATTTCGTTAAACCTTACTTGAGTTGAGCTAGCTTCGTAATCAATCGTATTCTTAGTAATTTAATTTAATATAAAGGCAAATCCCTTTAGAAAACGTAACATTATTATATTATTTGTTATCAGAGATTTTTGAGGAAATTTTAACAAAAATAAATAATAATATTATTCAAAATGACTTTTGGTGGTTATTTGCTTCAAATTAATCTTGGTGCTCAAGGTGTGACCCAGGGGGGTCATCACATTTATACAATATTATATCAGGGGTTCTGAGTTATTTTAAGTGCTACATGTAGCTCATTTGGCTATTGGACACGGAGAAGGTGATATAATTCTGAAAGAACTTTCAACCAAATACACAAACGTTAAAGGTTATGTTATGAACTGTAGATCCACTTTGTGCCCCGTGATAAAAAAAAATAGAAAGATTATTTAAAAAAAAGCATTGTTGTGAAATTTATGGTTTTTTTCTGAATGCCAATATACTGCCACTTGTAACGAGTGGGAAAAAATGGTTTCTATCGACTTGGAACTTCTGAAGGAATTTTAAAACTACTATATGCGAAATCACAATTTACTTTGTGCTTTAAGAATTTGCTTTAGATAAAATATAATCCTGACCATGGAATTCCTCATCTGTCAGTTGTAATTGATCATTCCAATGAAAGCGGCGAAGGATTCATCAAATGTTTGTGTAAAACAATGTAGCAAAATAAGAATGTGTGAAAGATTTAATGAAATGCAATTTAAAATGCCATTCAAGCCTACCGTGTTACAATAAGTAGATTATTTTTAAGTTCTAAATTTTATTTGAAAATTTTGTTTGCCTTAATAAGAAAAACAGAAATTTTGTTTGGCATAACTTTCTGTTTCCTTTAAGTATTTTAAAAAAAATTTAATGACACTCTCATTATTTTGTCATTAAAACATTTGTATTTTAAAGAAATGTACGTCATTGATATAGTAACCTTATCATGACTTTATAGCCTAAAGAGCTTTAATCATTCTATCGAATGCCTAGGCATTCTATACAATGCTTAGGCAAAGTATGACATAATTCTCTTATTTCATACTTTGCCTAAAAACGTCCGGTATTTTATAGAATGCCGGCATTTCACACTTTGTCGGTAACACACACACACACACACACATATATATATATATATATATATATATGCATATATTATTATTATTAGTTTTTTACACGGCGGACATTAATTATTACCAACATAAATTGAAGTACATTTGAATGCTTTTTCACCTGTCTTATATTGGAGCTTATCCACGTCTCTAGATAACTTACATGATTGTGACATTCAAACACTTCAGGTGTTTCCTCAATGTTACTTTATGTAAGCCGTTCAGAGAGGTATTACACCTAATTGTGATTTTATTCACCCTTTAAGGAACTTCTGAATTTTAACTTTTGTAACCTGAAGAAAAGGCTTTTACCTGATTAATGTCACTGAAGTTATTCAGTGTTACCTGAATGAAACCATCATCATCTATATGTACGAGGGAAATATACACCTGGTCAGAATCATCAGGAGATTTGGAGGATTTTTGCGCTCTTGAGATAATGTTATCTGTTCTTTCAAACCTTAAAAATATGAAAACGTGACTCACTACGCACATGTAATTTAATTTTCAATAGTTAATACATACCCTTACAATAATGTAAATTTTGCAATAGCCTAACCGGATCATTATACACAAATAAAATTTTGGCTGTAAACTTTTGTATGTATTTTTCATTGTCTCTGATGTTTTATTAAATTATAGACATACATTCTTATATAATTATTTTTTAAAAATGAGTGAGTATAGTTTATTATAGTAACATAATTTTACTTCTCTTTTAGATAAAAATAGTGGACATCTGCAATATGTTATCATTGCATATGAATAAAATTATTATTACACGGCATTTGCTTTTAATTGTGTCAGCAGGTTTCAATGTTATTTTACATTACTGTAAAATCCAGCGTATAACGCGCCCTTTTAACACAAAAAATAACATCGAAATTTACAGGTACGCGTTATACAAATGGAAACTTTAAAAATAAGATTAAAGATGATAATAGAATAACATTCTGTATTCAATGAATTATTGTTTATTTAGAATAAATGACATTTCTTATGATCCTAAGAGGATGTATTTCTAGGAGTATACTAAAATTTTTCTAAAGTTTAGAACAATACTTCGAATAGTTGACTTAAAATCATAGAGCATTACACATATATGTGGGATTATGGTTCAGTTCTAGGGGTATTCAATGGTCACACTCGTTTTTTGCTAACCTAACGTTTAATGCTGGACAAAAGACATAGTTCTAATCATTACGATAGACGTTTAACACATATAATAAAATATTTACACTTCGATTAAACACCCCTGGCTCTTAAAGACAGTTCCAGTACAATTGATGACACTTAATCTGCACGATAGTGTTGAGAGTGACCTACGCGTCTCTCTCGTGAACAACGGGTGGTGCGTCCCTACTCGGTCACCGTTCTCCCTTCAGCCCCGGATCATCGACCTCCGGGGCTCGAGTCCGCTCGCTGAATCCCCTCTCCCTCGCTTTGTCCTACCCTGGATTATTAGACTACCTTCATCCACTAACATAGCGTTTCTCAAACTGTGGGGACCACCACCCTAAGGGAGCGTGATAGCCCTAGGGGAAGGGCGCGAGCATATCGAAAATATGAAAACAAAAAAGTATTCTAAAAAAAATATTAATTTACTGAAAATAAGCAAAATAATATGCATTCTGACATCATAAAAATACATATTTACACATAGTAAATTTATAAATGTTTAAGTATCGCGCAAGGTATTTGATAAATACTTT